>CM060836.1:91747500-92037500 GCA_030762175.1 Metallyticus violacea
CCTGGTGGTGTAGTGGTAACCAAGCTTGCCTTCTAAACCCAAGATCGCGGGTTCGATCCCGGCTAGGACCGATGAATTTTTCGGGCGTAAAGTTCTTAGTATGGCTTCCTTCGGAAGGGAAGTAAAGCCGTGGGTCCCGTGCTGTACATTTACGGCATGATAAAGAACCTCAAGCCTGAAAGAAGAGGTCTTTCAGCAAAATTTGTCGGTCGTTTCACGTCTTGATTTGAATGGGATGCTCATGACCTCAGGTGTTAAAGAGGGTTCATAAATAAACCAAACAAACAATTAATCCAAGGTAGCGGATATCAGCTCAATAAAGTGTGTGCGGAAGTTTTTTCACATGAAATTTTGTAAATTTACCCTAGCAACGCAGATTATATGCACCGTCATGTTGAAACAATCCCTTTTTGGCCATTACTGGACACTTTTGGGATCACTGTCTTCAGTGATGCGTAATATTTTCCAGTAATGGTATTCACCATCTCCAATCATTTATTCAAGAGGATTCCTTATGTGTCCGAAAACACCGAAGTCATTTCGCGTTTTTCGGACAGTCAAACAATTCCATAGGAAGGTGATGCGTCTCTTAATGTGGATAAAAGCCTCTTGTGAATTTTCTCTTCCATAAAAAACAATTGATCGCACCACGAATTTAAGTTTTATTTATTTTTGACTTTCACTCGAAACGCTTGTGTTTAAACAATGAATAATGCTAGAATGACTTGTGATCATGGAATATTGACACAGAGCAGGCAAAATTTATGACCATACATACATATGTTGCTGTTGTTCTCCATTAGTATGAGAATAAAGCCACTTATCAAACTGCCTTCGTCGAACTCGTGAGAGTCGGCCCTAGTGGTCTAGTGGTAACCTCGTAGACCCAAGATCGCGGGTTCAATCCCGGCCAGGTTTGATGGATTTTTTCGGGCGTTAAAATCTCCCTTCGGAAGGGGAGTAAAGCCGTGGATCCCGTGTCGAGATTCACGGCACGAAAAAGAACATCAAGCCTGCAAAAAAGAGGCCTCTGAACAAAATTTATCGGCCGTATCACGCCCTGAGTAGAATGGGACGCTGATGACCTGAGATATTAAAAAATAATGGACATTTATGGTAAAAAATATAGAAATAAAAAAAAATCAAAGATTCTTTATTACAAATATGGCAACGAGAATGGGATGAAATAAAAGAAGATAGAAGAATGCATAAAATCTTCCTATCCATAAAGGAAAGATTACACTTCAGAATATTTATCCCAAAAAGGGTTTAGTACATTATGTAACAGGACATGGTCCATATTGTTCATGTTTGCAAAGATTTAAATTACAAGCAAACAATATATGTACGGATTGTAACGTGGTCCATACACCGGAACATGTCTCATTTGAATGCCATAAATACCAGTCAATTGTAGCAGAGGAAAGACGACTACTTGCAGGGAAACATATCTGGAACATCGTGATAGATGAAGATGATTTTAGGACATTGAATGAGCTAACAAATTAAATACACAAAATAGCAGAAGAATATAAAAACAGCAAAAATCAAACAAGAGAAAAAATCCAACGGTCACACATCGTATATACCCTTAGAAGATCTCAGAGAATCAGGGAAAGGCTAAAAAGATATTTACAAGTGGAATTAGTTGAAGATCAAGGTGATAAAGAAGATATCACCCACATTGAATCAGAAGAAGGGAACAGAATTGACAGAAGAAAATAATGGCAGTTTTCGGGTAGAAAGGAAGCAGTTGAGAGAAGAAGTAGACAGAGCTCAAAAGAAGGAGAAAAGAGGAGAAAAGTGCACTGTCAACACGCCATTGTCCAGTATAGCTGCTGCATGAGACCGGCAGTAACCCCATTGATGTCCAGGTCCTGATACCTGGAATTCCAGTGGGGAGCAGCCCGGATATCGAGCGTTAGCAGAAATGAAGATTATAGGCATTAAATTGGATAAAATTCTAAATTAAGTCATTGATACTTGGTACCAGTAGCAATTCTAGATGTAATTATAAATCATAGTAAAATAGCCGTAGAGCTGGATTCCAGTACCGGTTTAGTTTATTGAAGTTTTAGTTTTGTTTAGTTATAGTATTAGAATTGTAGATTTTAAAATGTGTAGAATTTAAACTGTAATTTAAATTGTATCCAAAAATTAAGAGGAATAAATAAAATAAATCTGGAGTGTTATGTCCTGATGTAGAAACAAGATATCAAGATATAAGCATTGTAGAATAAAAATAAAAATAAAAATATCACCAGTGTCCATCGCCTGCACTGTCTCAGCAGTAAAAACAGGCGTTAAACACAACACGGTTGTATTTTAATGAAAGCTGCATTCATTCCAAATAGTTCTTCCGTAATTCTTCCAATTTCTCCTATATATTTTCTAAATTTTCCTACAGTATATGAGTTATTTCTTTTCTCTTTATACTTCAAGATGCTATAAAATTTACTTCTGCTGCCATCAGAGCAAACTCTGGTGTGTCTAGGCTAACTATAGGTTTACATTGTTTAATATCTTTTATGCTCATTAGCATCTCATTGGATAGGAAGACGTCGTTTCTTTCAGAATTCGGGTTTTTTATGTGCCATAAATTTACGACATGGGATCAAAGGTTTTACTTCCTTTCAGAAGGAAGTCATACTTAGGATGTTTACGCCCTAAAATATACATCGACCCTAGACCGACTACTGTAGTGCCCTTGGCTTAGCAGACTCAGGTCAAAAATAACTGTTGTTTTATCATTTTCCGGTGCGTATTAGCTTCGCTAACTAAATGCATTTATAGTCCTTAGGTAGATGTATATTTTCAAAATATTAATATTAATTTCAACGTTGAAGATTCACATTTCAGCATTTTTTTAGATACTTTCATTTATGTGCTATATCGATTAATTTGCAGGATGGTGCTGATTATGTAAAGCGAGTCCCGAGCAGAAACTGAATTTGCAGTTGGTTTAGGAGGTGGTTACTGCATCATTAAAATATATCTCTTTAGAAACCAGCAGGTAAGCATCGACAACGCCTTAACAACTTGCTGCCCCGCCCACCGTTAAATTCTAGTAGCAAATGGAACATGGAGTGAATGCTATAAAGCACCGGTTCTTTACTGTCTTCTGTGAACACCCGGGGGTTCCACGAAGTCCTCCTGGGGGGGGGGGAGGTCCAAGGATCGTAGAAATCTTGAATAGCATATACTCTTAAATGTATAAATGACAAACATTCTAACAGAGAAAATAATCTTTGTTACTGATTTACGATATGTATTTATTAGTAAAAAGCCAATTAGAATAAAATGAAGACGATAGTTACGGAGGGGGCTTCCAGATAGGTAAGGCGAAAACCTGATCTTATACATGCCGTCGTCTTTTCCCTGGCAACAGCACGACATAGGCTGAGACTATCAAGGAAGGCTATCTAAAGTATCCATTCCTTAGCAACTTATTTGTGTGAAAAACCATTCTCTGCCCTCGGTTATCTAAAAACAAGTGTAGAAAAAAGGTTTGGAAAACGTACAACACAACTCTGAATGCAAATGTACCCTCTTAAGACATAGGTAAGTGAAATCCAAGCAGCATACCTCTCATTTAGAAATTAAAATTGGGCTATAATATTGTTTGGTAAAACTCTTGCATTTGGACACACCTGTATGTTAGACGTCGGTCCTGGTGGTGTAGTGGTTACCATACTAGCCTCCTAAACCCAAGATCGCGGGTTCGAACCCGGTCAGGACCGATGGATTTTTACGCATGGCTTCCTTCGGAAGGAAAGTAAAGCCGTGGGTCCCGTGTCGTACATTTACGGCACGAAAGAATCTCAAGCGTGAAAGAAGAGGCCTCTGAGCAAAATTTGTCGGCCGTTTCACGCCCTGAGTTGAATGAGACACTGATGACCTGAGATCTTAAAGAGCGTCCATAAATAAATCAATCAAAAAAAATGTGTGTTAGACAAATTATTATACTGGACACTTTCTCTTCAAACCGCAAAAATTTCTGTGTTCAGTATATCATCAATGATGGATATCTCTGAACAACCCTTATGGTCGTAAATAGGACATTTTTTTCTTTCTGCTATGTATTTCTGTTTATTTCCAAGATTTATTGACATTTGTCTCTAAATCTTTAAATGGGTCATTAGCTAGTACACAGTACTATAACATAAAAAGATGGATTTTCTCTAACTGGCTTTCTTCTACCTGTTTGAGCTTGATTGACACTTATCTCTATGCTTTGCAATGAGTCATTAAGCAAAGTTGTATGGAAAGGGTGGGTTTTAGTTAGCTTTTATTCTCTGTTGTGCTTCCTCAATTCTTTACAAATTGTAAAATTGTTATGTACTCGTATTTACCAGAAAATACACTGTACATAACTGTAAACGTATTGAAGCAAGCAATTCATGCCTAAAATATAAAATAAGCAGAGTGGTCCTCAGTTACTGTTTAGGTGTAAAGTGCAAAAATTCACCTTTTTTCTGTGAGCAGTTTTAATATAAGTAAGCGTAAGTTAATAACGTTTATTTTATTTCTATTGAACAGTAATGTAATATTTATTTATTTGGCTAAAGTATGTACATATCCTGCGTTCCTCTATCATGGTCAGCTCGTTAAGTTGGTCATTTTTATTTGAATCAGGTTAGAGAAGTTTCACTACACATTATATCTTGTTACCTACTCTTTTATATACTTTATTCTATTATAATTATTGACGATTAACAGCGATCGGATGTTCAAGCATTAAAAAGGTGAAAATAGGCTGAGGCGGTTTTATGTCGGGGGTTAGTTGGGCTTAATTATATAGGCACCACGTTGAAGCACCAATTTGCGGCGATTTTAGGATTGTTGTGGAATTGTTCTAATCAGATATGGTTAATTAATAGGGGAAATTAAATAGTTATATCAAGAGGGAATTAGTTGATGTAATATTGGGTTTTGGAGATGTGTTGATTTAGCGGGCCGATTTCAGATGGGCCAGCCCTTTGTCTGTCTATGGCTTTGGCTTCGATTATTTCCTGCTGATGAGTCTTGAATTCCAGTGGATGCCTCGGCTATGTTGATGTTCTGAGCACCATATTCTGCCGCTATCAGAGGTGGCGTTCTTCTCAGGTTAGAATGTCGAGCTTTCCTGGATTTAATCGACAGGGGAGGAAAGGACCATGGATGGGGTGTTGTCAAATAATAAAGTTGGTTGTACAGTTGATAGCATTTATTTTAAAGTTCACTTGTAACTTACGGCAAGTCTAGACCACTGGCAAGAAGTTGAAACACAAGTATTCCCGCGATTTTCTTTTCTCGATCACACACTAAAATCTTGACAACTAAACAAATTATTCGACCACTGTTCATAACTTTCCCGCCGACTGTCCCTACCGATTGTCCTGACAAACTACTTCGACAAAACTGCGTCGCCCAAATGCTTCAAACAAACTGTTATCAATAGTTCCCAAAATTGGCTTTTATGTTTTCTTTACCCATCAGGATGCAAGAATTTAAATTTTAGAATATTCTAGACGCGTTCTCTTTCAGTTCTCTGATAGGTTTAACATTTGGTTGCCAAAAAATTCTCGAAAAGAAAATCGAAAATTCTCCTCCCGAATGGCTGAAATTCTTCTTTCTTCCCTACGTTTCTGACACGTTACATTTGAGATTTCTTTTTTTAAGCATCGTTTTCTCAAGGACAAAAGTGAGCTTACGTGGTTTGGTACAAGAACTTTTTAACAGGATATAAAGGGCCCTGTGCTATACAAAGTCGACCTTGCGAATGGCTCCAGACAGTCGCAATTAAGATACAGCTTTATATGATATTCTTTCTTTGTCACATATACATATTTCATCTTTAATGCACATATATCTTTCATAAAGGTATATACGTTACAAGACACATATTAATAAACGGTTAAATCGTAATACCTTATAATTACTGTTACTAATTCTACAGGAGTCCAATCTGGACCTCCCGCTACAAGGCAGGTAATAAAGTACTTAAAACAAGTAATATAGACCGTAAAAATACATTGTTGGCAACTTAAATTTAATTTAACGTAATGGTCATTAAATTTTAAAATAGTTATTTTAAATTATTAGCTATCCCAAGATGAATGAAATTTCTTTTTTATATAATATAAAAATTTCAGCATGATTATTTTAAAGAAAAATCACAAAAATATACGATACATATACTAAACAAATTTTTCCTTAATATTTTTCATTAACAATGTGCAGATTGTGAAAGGACAGCCTATCCCTTGTTGATTCTAATAAAGGATGCCGTCGGAAATCCCAAGGCAATAATGTTGTAAGTTAGTACCTCAGTGAAAATTTCGATGTCAAATCGGGCATAGCGTCTCGTTTTTATTAGGAACGAGCGACATCTAAAATATTCTCCCTTGTTGTGTCACTATTCTTGTTAAAGTTCGTGTCACATTGTAACTGCACGATTGTTTATATTTTACTAGTCAATAACGCAAACCGAAATCGATAACAAATACTGTTCGACCACAATAAAAACGCCCTATTCTCCGGAGTTAAATATTTTATGAAGATTTTCCTACAGGGATGAACACTTGCTAGCTACAGAACAATTGCATTATAAAATTCATTTTTTACAAAGCTGCGCTTCTTATTCCTATAATGAAACACTAAACTAATAAAATTACAGAAAATTTGCTAAAGTGGAAATGATTACAAAAAAGGGGGAAAAAAGCTTCTTATAATACTTTATACTCCACCAACATCCTTTTTGTCCATTTAGATCTCTTCCGACGTCGCTAATTAAAAAAAAAATATTGCTATTATTCCGGATCATAATTATTACTTAGCGTAAGAATACATTACATGAATGAGAAAAAATAATGAAAACAGATACATTTATTAGCCTTTCTGCATTTTCTTTTAATTTTGTAAATCAGTGATAACCTTAAAAAATTAAAAGGATGCAAATTTAGAATTTCAAATTTGAGTTAAATCATAGGGATCTACAACAGAAAATTTTTAGGAATATGTACAACAGGGTAACGAGATAATTATTCCAGAATGTGTACGGATATGACGACAGTCTCTTTTGATCTTCTTGCACTATTGTACCTCCTGGTTTAGTCCAACTTCTAAGAAATCCTTATTTTTATCTCCTTCGTCCCTCGCCCCACCATTTCCGTTTTCTGTATAAACAGACCGTAAACAAAGTGTAACGCAGCCTATCTAAGTAGATCTTGTTGCCCTGTTGGTTTTAGGTACTTTGGTATACTCGCAGAGATAATATCGACATTTTGTGCTCCAGAGGATTTGGCCTGGGTTCAATATGACAAAGAGGTAATAAAAATAATCCAAATGCATGGAAGAAGGTTAGAACAAGGCTAGAAGTAATCAGCAGGCAATAAATCGAAGCAGAATGTAACATTAAAGTCTCCTGAACCTATAGAATGAAATTAAACTGGGGTGAAGATTTTTTTCTTTTTTTGATTGGTGTTTAACGCCCGTTTTTACTACTGAGGCTCCATAGGCGGGGACACTGATGATACATGAGATGAAATGATAATTTAGGAAAGGAATTTTGTTACGGAAGGAAACGTTCCAGGCTTAAGTTTAGGGCACCTCCCCGGCATTTACCATTTATGAGTACTGAGGAACACCTAGAAAAAATCTGTCAGGGAGGATGCTGACGGGATTCGAACCCTAGACCTTCCACTCACGAGTCCGCGCCTTAACGACCTCGGCCACCTGTGGCGGTGCTGGGGTGAAGAGATGTATATGCTTGTTCTAGGAAGAAAGGCAAGATCAGGAATGGCCTGGTTTTTACTGGAAAGTTAGAAGGCTTAAAAAATAAGAGATAGTTATGGTAGGAGAATCTGTCCAATTTTTTTGGAACGGATAAAAATGTATTCATGTTTCGGCCGAATGTAGTCACAGGGAGCATCTAAGAGAAAAGTTGTTTCCAGAACTTTTTCTTAGCAATTAGAGGTCGCCTTGCATGCTAGGACTTCTTTGCAGTACATAATTTAACCGAAGCTAGAATCAATTTATTTTCTCCTTAAAACGTAATAACTAATGTACTTGTAAATAATTGTGATATCTTCCATACATACAACTATAAACCGTTCTTTCCATTCTTAATTTATTTAGTTTTTATTTATTATTATTGTTTTATATTTTTATGTTTTCCTTTCTCTAGTTGTGTATCGTTCTTAAGTAGTAAGGCTGAGATGCTTCAAATATCTTTTTGTAATATATAAAATTTTATAAGGATAAAGATTATGATAATGAAGTCGCCTCTCCTGCTGCTCCTACTCCTCCCCCCAGAGAAAATACAGAGGGAGCCAAAAAAATGTATACATACATCAAGTAAAGAAAAAACTGTGTTTACATAACAGAACTGAATTCATACAAACAGAAAATGATAACCACTAATCATCTTAGACTTTTACAGTTACAACAGTTGCTCAAACCGTCAGCGTCGATAACTTCTGAGTACGTTGAACTACTGACTGAGCAACGTTTGCGAAAGTGTCCTGAGCGATTGCAGCAAAAGCCGTTTCAATTTCTATCCGAAGTACTGCCTATGTAGCTGGTTTTCTACGGTATACGGTACCACGAGTCTCAAATTTGTCTTGACTACGTGCAATTGTTATTCGCGTTGGCGGTTCTGTTCTCTACACACGTCTCCATTGACTTTTAAATTCAACAACATTCTCGGTTTTCCAATATCACTTCAAAATTACTTTCCGCTGTTCAAACGATAATCTTGGCTACATTTTGTTGTAGCAACACTAGCATAACATAATGTCAGTCACCTCTGTTTACAGAACATCATACGATAATCTTGGCTTCATTTGTTCATTGATGATTTACCTGTCACGTAGCAACGCTGTCATAATGCATGTGAATCACATCTGTTTACAGAACATCATGCTACACATTACTGTTGTTTTTGGGTCCAAATTTGAAATATATTAAATAGCTAGCTAACAACTGTACAAGTGCATATATATTTTTTGGCAGCCTCAGTATATAAGGGTTGCCCAAATGAAATTTAAGACCTTTGTCATAGTCATAGCTTAAATACTCAGAGTTATGGTTTTGCTCTAGTATGTGGAGTTGTGTGTAAGAAAACAGACCGCTATAGTTTCATGGCGCAGTGTGCAGAAGCATTCAAAATGGGATTCGTCCAAACGGGCTCAGCGAGCAGTAATTCAATTTTTGAAGACAGAAAGGTGTCAATGTAGCCAAAGTTTATCGTGGGAACAATGCGCATCTGTCACGTAACACAGTATTCAAATAGTGTAGGGAATTTCATGGCATGCCTAGACCTGGTCAAACCTACACCATCAAGGAATCAATTTCAGCCGTATAGAACCTTGCAAGGGAAAATCGCTGAATTGCGCGCAGTGGGTTCCAAAGCATCTTTCGAAGGAGCAAAAAGCTCGGCGAACGGATGTGTGCATGGAGCATAAACTGCGTTACCAAGCAGAGGCGAGTCCTTTCTCTGAAGTTTGGTTCCGCAGTGAACCACCGGCGTTCTTCGCTTAGGATATTCATAGAGTAACACGATGGGACACTTGCTTGAACAGACAAGGGGGTAATGTGTAGCGAATATGTTACCCATGTATCACTCTTACTTCTTGTTTTTTCATAAATCCCAATCAATAAATCATTACAGAAAAAAGTATCAATTTCATTTGGACAAACTATAAACATAAATTAACTATTAAGAAATAATGTGGAAAGGGGATTTGAAATAAGGATAAAATTTCAATTAGAAAGTTCGGTACATAATGTGTACTCCATTCTAATAAATATAAAGACAGAAGCAAAAGATATATGAGTTTAATTCCCTTCCAAACAAAGATTCACTTGTATCAGAGCTAGCTTTGCAGTGTCAATGTCATCTATTTTAATTTTTTTCTAATTCAGAGACAATTTTACTATACGATTTTTTTTCCCTTTGTCTGCATTTTCGAAGAGAGACCAAGCTACGATAGTGACTGGAATATATGAATAATTTTACAGGTTTGGGAGTATTTTCCATTGTTCTCTGCAGTCCATGTTATTATTCACTTTAAACAGCCTCTCATCCCACTCTTGACAAGGCTAATGCGGCTAATATAGCCACTAAATGTGGAAGATAAGATTCAAATACCACCGAAACCAAGTATTCATGAATACTTCAACTTTGAAGATTAAATATCGACTACTTTAAGAACTCCTCCAGCCCATAGGATGTTACAGTGAAATATTTCATCTAAATATCCTGTCAAATGAGAAGAGCATTTTGTTTAACCTGTTTTCTTATAGATAGCATAGGGCAACTTTTCTTTAGAAATGTAACTAGTTTGTGTTACACTGTACGTGACAATTTAGATATTGCAACAAATCACCGTTTGTTTACAACTCCACTCTGTAGATTTATTTAATGGTCTTATTCTGTGTATACGGTGAAATCCGTTTTACTATCGCTAATTTCATCTTAACAAATAGCAGAAACGAGAGGTTTATTTCTTGGTCGTTTAACTTCTCTCGAAAGAGAACATAGAACACTCACAATACAAAGGTTGATATTTCCAACGCTACAGATATCAGCAAATATTGCTAACAATTATTTGTACAGTGAAAAAGCGACAGGAAATATATCACCTTCCAAGAATAAAAAGATGTAACAAACCTAAAAAAAATTATACACCAGATGAAATAAAACATTGGGATTTTTTTCACAGCTGAAGAAGGCGTTCATGGTCTAAGTTTAGAGTACCTTCTTAGTATTTGCCACTGAGGAGAAGTGACGAAAACCTGGAAAAAATCATCGGAGATCCCCCGTTTATAAGTCTATACATCAGTAACTTCGATCACCCTTATTGACAGAAAAATTTATGATAACGGTAAGTGAAAACAATATAAATATACATTTATATTTATATTTATATATACAGAGGGTGCCGAAAATGTATGCAACTTTCACAGTATATATATGAAAAATATATTTCAAAGTTGGACCGAAAAACAACAGTAATGTGTAGTATGATGTTCTTTTTTTAGTAGTTTTTACGCCCGTTTTTACTACTGAGGCACCACAGGCGGTAGACATTGATGATACATAAGATGAAATTATATATTGGGAAAGGATACTTTTTAAGGAATGAAACGTTCCAGGCCTAAGTTTAGGGTACCTCCCCGGCATTTACAAGTTATAAGGAATGAGGAAAACCTCAGTCAGGAAGGACGGTCTTGGCGGGATTCGAAACCCAGACCTCCCGCTCGAGAGTCCGCGCCTTAACAACCTCGGCCACCCGTGGCGCCCGTAGGATGTTCTGTAAACAGATGTGACTCACATACATTATGATAGCGTTGCTACGTGACAGGTAAATCAACAATGAACAAATGAAGCGAAAATTATCGTGTGATTCTGTAAACCGATGTGACTCACATTACATTATATTTACGTTGCCACAACATAATGGAGCCGAGATTATCGTTTGAACAGCGGAAAGCAATTTTGAAGTGGTATTGGGGAAGGTTGTTGAAGTTCATAGGCAATGGAGACGTGTGTACAGAACAGAATCCCCAACGCGAGTAACAATTGCACGCATTCGAGACAAATTTGAGACTCATGGTACCGTATGCGGGGCAGATCTGGGAGACCTCGCACAGAACAAGCCCCGCGTCCTTGACTTAATGACAATCCTTGGATAGGACGATGAGATCCGATTGAGTTTCCACCGCGTTCTCCGGATCTAACTCCGTTGGACTTCTACCTATGGGGGCCTCTTAAAGTTGTTGTATACCGTAGAAAGCCAGCTACACTGACAGCACTTCGGGAAGAAATACAAACGGCATGTGCTGTAATAGCAGAGGACACTTTCACTAACGTTGCTCAATCAGTAGTTCTACGTGCTCGGAAGTGTATCGCCGCCGATGGTGGGCATTTTCAGCAACTGTTATAGCAGTAAAAGTCTAAGATGATTTTCATCATTTTCTGTTTGTGTGAATTCAGTTTTTTCTTTGCTTGAGGTGTGTATACATTTTTGGCACCTCTGTATATACATGACATTCTTACGATTAGAAGCACAAGTAGGAAATGAAGTATCTTAAATTTCTTAATAAATTTAGGCTGTAAATCGAAAGACAATGCAAAATTTGTGCACTGTTTGTGTAATTAGGACGTGGTCAGTGATGTTTGCGTGCGACTGCAAAGAATAATTTGGAATATGACAGGTTGCGGCCAAATACACTTTTAAGGTTAAGGAGTTTCTAAAAGTAAGGCGGGGTATAAATTTATAAAAATAATTTAAAGGTTAATGTATTATTAAAGTATTGTGCCATTCGGTTAAAATAGGTTTAACGCTTTCAATTCCAGGCAGGTATAGAGTAATAAAGTTAATGGATTTCTTAATGGAAGTTTTTGGTCTGCTTTGTACTTTTTTGTGGGCTGGGATGATAGGGAATTGTAAAAGTTAGGAAAGATATTTTTGAGCTTAGAAAAATTTGGCTAGGTTTTCAATATAGGTATCAAGAAATGCGGTTATATAGATGCGAGCCACCGATTGAAAGAGATAAATAAATGGCTCTTTTCATATGCAAGCTATTAATATGAAGACACTGTTGTAAATTAGTGGTCTTAATGTGCGTAAGAAAAGAGCCCTTGCACAAAGAGATACCAACATCTAAGAACGTATGATAAATAGGAGAGACAGAAGAAGTGAACTTAACTGAAAAGTTGGTGTTAAGATTAGTAAGAAAACGAACGAGAGATTCTGAGCCACGAGTCCAAAGTACGAATATATCATCAATATATTTCAAAGATAATAAGGTTCTGACTTAGACAGTTCCTCCTCTAAGCGAGCCTTAAAAAGAGTGGCATAAGACGGCGACCAATTGTTAATTTACAGATAACAGAATGTCGTTTGTATGTTATCTTGTAAGCTTTCCAGATCATTTTACATTGGTTTCCTGCTACTGTAGTTTCACTCCATATCAACACTCAAAAGCGTTCTGTTAAAACCAAGTGTCCCTTGCCTATTACCCTGTCTCACTCAGTACGTTGATTATGCATTTAATATAACACTTAATGATAGGTTACCGACTCATGTATCCCATCTGAAAGTAACCTCAGAGATTGCAGCTAAATTTTTGCTTGATGCGCGTACAACTCAGGTTTAAATCTTTAAATTCTCTTTTATAAATTATTATAATTGTTTTAATGTTTTCACTTATTAAAATATTTTGATGATATTCATTATATGTTTTAACTGACAGACAGTGAAAGTAGGAGAGGTCCCGGCCATCTCAACTGAGCGGAATAATTTTATTTTGCCCAATAAACTATAAAAATTGTGCGCAAGATGGATGGCGCCTCCGTTCACTCAGATGCAAAAGCGAAATCACATGTCAATATCGGTGGACTATTCGGAGATTTCTAAGGAGAACCTAATCAATTTTTCACGGCGTTTTCTGACTATGGACGAAGCGTGAATTCATTACTGTACACCGGAAGCGAAACAGAAGTTTAAACAGTGCAAACCACCTCCGGAAAAGGCGAAATGTGTTCTATCCGATGAACAGGTGATGACCTCAGTTTTCCGGGTCGCAAAAATACTTTGACTACGTGGAGAAATGAAATACGCTACTGGAGAATACTATGCATCGCTTTTGGAGAGATTGAAGACAACGATCGTGCCTGGTATGGCAAAAAAGTATGGTACACTATAACAAGGCATCGGTACATTCAAGCCACGTCGCTCAGAACAAATTAATCTAACTACAATGCTTCCGCATCCGCCCTATTCACCCGATTTCGCTTCCTTGGATTATCATCTATTCCCGAAACTCAAAACGTTCCTGGCTGAACACAAATTTAAGTCAAATGTAAGGTGATGCAGCAGGTAAAAGAGTATTTTAAGGGCCTCGAGTACTCCTTCCACGAGGGAATCGCCTACCTGGGGAAAAGTTGGAACAAGTGCGCTGAACTTCGAGGGAACCATGTCCAAAGATAAAATAAGTTATTTCTTCAGTAGTGTTTACAGTATCATTCTATTCTAACTTTCACAACAATACGTTGCTAGGCAACGATAAAAAAAGTTACGCTAACAGTTTTATTCCTTTAAAAGTTGAGCATCAAGAGTAGGAGTACATTTTAAAATTTCACAGTTGGGATGGCTAAAGAGGAGGAGTGAAACCTTAAATGTCATCAACGTTAGTTTTAAACATGCTCTTTAATATCTAAATGCACGTGTTTATGTTTAAAATTTATATTAAATAGATAATTGTTCAGATTGGCAAGCTTTTAATTTAAAACCCTTTGTACGATCTTATTTATCATCAATATGTACGCTATATGTAAAAAAAATGGCGTATGCAAAATTGTGGTAAATACACAAATATCTGCTAATTAACTTCGCAAATGAGAACATAAAGGTATAAAGCATTTCGGTTCCGAATTCTATATCACACATGAAAGAAAACTAAAAATACTTTTGCATATAAATCCGACGTGTAATAATATAATAACGTTTCAGAACAGAATTCCTTATGATGCTTTCAAATGCATTATAACAGAACGAATTGCAAACGGTTTAGGCTTATTTTTATAGAGCGGAAGAGTCCTTTGAATTTAAAAATAAAAACTGTTCCAGATGATCTCTAGCTCTTCTTTTATGCAAGTCTCTTAACTGTCGTTTTCTGTTCTTTTCTGTCCGAATTTTATAGAGAGTTCCATTAAAAGAGCTTTCTTAATCGCTCTTCCTGAAATGTTTTACAACGCATATCATTCACGGGCCAACCGGTCAAATGTGCGTTCTCTCGGATCATTTGGCCCGTTTAGAATACAATAGAGCGGCAACATGGCATGCAGACGGAATTTCTAGTTACCATAATAGGAATAACAAAAATTCAGAATGAAGACATCAACATTAAATTTACATGATTTGCAAGAAAAGAATCAGCAGTAATACTTTACCTGATATTAGAACGATAGAAAGACATGAAATAAGGAAAATTGTTTTTTTATTAATGTATTAACATATACCCTATCACTTCAATTTGTACATCCTTTAGTGAGTTTATTCAACTCTAGAGAATTTCAATTTAGGATGTGGCTTTCGTCAGATGAAGAAATTGCCACACTCTTCATATTTGGAAATTTAAGTGTAAACTTTGTAACAGATGACCATTTTTACATAGGTTATACTAATGTCATCTTAGAAAAGAAAAAAGAAATTAATAAAGTATTTGCAACTAGAATATTTACAAAAAGGTTGTTTCAAGTATTTACATTAATATATTTAGAAAACTAAATTAATTAAATAGAGAAAAATTAGTACATCTAGTTTTTGATTGTATGAAATTCTCTTCTGTATAGAACTGGTAAGACATGTTTTTAATGCTAATCTGAAGTTATTTGTGCTTGTATGCAGTTCCTTCAGAGATTATCGAAGTGAATTAAATAGTAGTAGTAGCACTTTTATCTTTATAGTTATAAAATTCTATATACACATTACAAATATATTTTATACAGAGTCGTAGACCGTATGAGGGTAGGTCCATACATAAATTTCCGGCCTCATCGATAAGGGTTTTCACCTTCATAAAATCCTTATCTTGTGTCATACCTTATCTGTTAATTGAATAATTGCACCTGTCACTTCCGCTCTGCTGTGTTCGGTTGTTCAGATATAGTTGCATAAAGAAAGTCATTGACTTCAAGGAGAGGAACATCACAGTAAATGGGGAGTACTATGCTGACCTACTGCACAGACTACGTGCTTCCATCAAAGAGAAAAGGCGAGGAAAACCAAGTGATGGTGTGCGCCTTCTTCACGACAACTCGCCTGTACCACAGCTCTTGTTGCAAAGGAAGCTGTGAAGAAAGGTGGCTTCAAGGAGATTAACCATCCATCCTACAGCCCAGATCTAGCTCTCAAAGACTCGTTTCCTCTTCTCAAAACTCAAGAAGGACTTTCGAGGAAGTGAAGTGTGACGAATAAGTGATGTATGCTGTTTATGCTCATCCCGCAGACAAGACTTCTATTTGGGGGGGGGTTGAAATGTTAATTCAAATATGTGAGAAGTGTATACAATAAAGGGTAGCTATATTGAAAAGCGAAATATAGTTTATGTCTTTATCATACCTAGAAAATAGTTAGGCCATAAACTTATTGCCCTATCCTTGAACATTCTTAAGTATGATACACAATTTCAAAGAGAGAGGAACAAATAATAACAAAAAATAAGGCAGTATAAAATAAATAAATTTTATATATGAAGAACGGTATTATAGATACATGAATGGAAATATATCACATGTAATTTATAATTATACCAGTTATCGTGTTCTAACTGGCAAATAAATTACTTTTAGCTTCGCACACTTTGGCTAGGAAAATGCCCATATTCTATCAATTAGCGTGCTTCTCAAACAGATCCCAGTATGCCATTTGACCCCAATTGCCTTAAAAAGTTTTTCTCAGATGCTCCCATTCGCTATATTCTGTCAAAATATGAACCTATTCCTTATCTACTTCACAAGATGTGCAAATTTCCCTACCAGAGCTATCCGTTAATTTTTTGATCCTTCAAACTTCCCAGTCCAAACCAGGCCATTCTTGCCTTTCTCCCTAGAACGAGCATATATACTCTTCACCCCAGGTTAATTTAATTTCATTCGATAGGCTCAAGGATACTTTCGTGTTACATTCTGCCTCGATTTCCTGCCTGCTGATAGACTCTAGTCTTGTTCGAATATTTTTCTATGCATTTTTAATTATTTTCATTACTTGGTTGCCATATTGATCCATGTCAATTCCCCTGAGTCCTCTTTCTACCGCTGCAGCCCAAAAATTAGAGTTATATTTTGTATCTAGTGTTTAACGCGAAGTGTGGACTGGTCTCCCTGCATTAGTCTAAGCCAGTATTTCACAATACTATACCATTTAGTAAACGACTTCTTGAGTGCTTGCAATTAGTTAGTTGGTGTGTGCAAGTCCTGCCTTTGCTGGTTTCTATTACTACCAGTAAGAAATAATTTCATACTTAAGAGTATGAAAGCGAAGCCATACAGTATTGTTATTTGTTATAAGTTAGTTCTTTCATTCATATTTACAGCTTTTGAATTTTAAGACATTTTACGTTTTATTAGCATAATAAAATGTAAAACATTTTGATTTTCAAAATAAATATGAAATTATTCATATTTCCAAATGAAATTAATAAAATGAAGGTTTTTTTAAATATTTTTACTTTAGAATATTTATTAAAGTGGCACTAATTTTAAAAATAAAGACAATTAATATACGTGTTTGTTTATCAGGATAAATGCCTTAAAATTCAAATATTGGCATGTATTAAAATATATATATATATAAAATTAATTTTATTTGCAGCAACTAACAAATAAAAATGAAAATATACCTAGAAGAAGTAGTAATACCTAAAATGCTTAAATAATTCACAACTTTCGCAAAATTTCTTCAACCGCTTGTAATTTTCTTCAAAAGCAGAAGAAAGTGACGGTGGTAAAAATAAATATTGAATTTCGAAGATGTTTCATAGTTGGAAATAGATCAAACAAGCAACAAGTGGAAAGGGGAAACTGATATTAGCACGAAAGATTTAAACATGATGGTGCACGCGCTTTATGTAAAATTAAGCTGCTATATCTGAGGTAACTTTCTGGAACATAAGTCAGTAATGCATCAATAATTTAAAAGCGTCGTCGAAATCCTTAAGGTGAAACAAGGCCTGTCGAACAACCGACAAGGGAGACTTGGTTTGAACATAAAACCTATAGTTGTTCATTCATAACAAACAACAATAAAACGCTTCGTAAATCTTACAAGATAAAACACGTTTGCGACATTCTTAAAAGCAGGTTGCAAATGAAATAATCTTAACTGCTATGGATATTTTGAGGTTGTGGAATGAATGACATAGTACAATTAGCACACAGAGTTTGCATTTAGGGCGTTGGCAAGGATATGAGCCTGCGATTGGACGAGGTAATTTGGAAGGAAATAGGTTGCATCGAAATATACTTTTAATGTAAGGAGATGTTCTAAAATATGCGTGGTATAAATTTAGAAAATTTACTCAAAGATGAATGCAATAATAAAGTATCGTGACATTCTTTCAAAATATGTTTGATACTCTCATATCTAGGCATGACAATACTAACAAGGTTAATGAATGTCTTATTCAAAGTTTTAGGTTTGCATTGGAATTTTTGTGCAATGGGATGATACCGGATTTTAAAAAATAGGAAGGATATTTTTTTTTTGAAGTTTTGAACTAGTTTTTAGTATAGCTGTCAAGAAATGAAAAAAATGTTACAATGAAAGTGGCCACGGATCGAAGGAGAAAAAGACAATTTGGTATGCAAGAGATGACAGCTATCAGAATGAAGATACTGTTGTAAATTGGTAGGCTTAATGTGCACATACATAGAAAAGAGCCATTGCATAAAGAAATATCAATATCAAGGATGGTAGCAGCATTGAGCGAGACAGAAGAAGTGAACTTAGCTGAAAATTTGGAGTTAAGATTAGTAAGGAACTGATCGAGAGATTCTGAGCCATGAGTCCAAAGCACGAATATATCATCAATATATCTCAGCCATAATAACAGGACCAAAGGTTCTGGCTTAAGAAAGTCCTCCTCTAAGTGAGCCATATAAAAGATTGGCATAAGATGGTGCCATTCTGGTGCTCATCGCGGCACCTTTAATTTATAGATAATGTTTATTATCAAAACTAAACGCATTGCGAGTGAGAACCAGATAAACAAGATGACAAATGAAATCTGTCGATGGGGTATGAGGAGGTGCTCAAGAATCCAAGAAATGTCTAACAGCTTCTCATTCTTCATGCTAGGGATTTTTTAATAGTGTTTAAGGCCCGTTTTAACTACTGAGGCATTACAGACGATGGATGATATATGAGATGAAATGATAAACTGGCAAAGAATTTCTATTTTTTTAAGAAGGAAGCGTTCCAGACCTAAGTTTAGGCTACCTCTCCGGCATTTCCATGTATGAGGACTGAGAAAAACCTGGAAAAACTTCAGTCAGGGAGAGCGATGCTAGTGATATGGAAGCCCAGACCTCCCGCTCACGAGTCCCCGCCACCAGCGATGCTGGGGAATGTTAATATAAAGTGCGTCACATCATTAGTGGCCAGAATTATATAAGAAGGTGCCAAAGTGGCAACTTCTTAAGCATAGTCAATAATATTTACATATTAGGAATCCTTGATAGGGACGGCCTAGACGTAACAAATGAATGTAACCAAAAATCTACTAGGGCAGAAATGTGTTCGATTCGATGAGGGAACCGACATTTTCTACTATCGGGCAGTTATTTATTTTTATGAATTTGGGAGAGAATATATGGTGGAAATGCAAGGGGCATTAAGAGTAAGTTGCGTGACGTCTTAGGGACTAAGTTCTTCTGTAGTACCAGAAGAAGCGATACTGCAGAATGACCATGTGTTACTCCTTTAATTTGTTTACAGTTCTCAATATACACCAGTGTTATGAGGCATAAACTTTTGTGCACTAACGGGCTTTGATGTTGAGGTACTCTCTCTCTCTCTCTCGCACACACACACATACACATTTGTGCTCTTCTGGACAGACCGCCTGACAGACCTATATCTCCGTAAACTGCGAATATATGCTTTATACGTAAAGCAGAAGATTGACCTCGATGACCTCGATCATGAGATAGTGTCGCGTGGACGGAAACACAAAGAAAAAGCGATGATGGTAATAACAGGGTGACGGTGCGGATTACACGAAGAGGAAGGCCCTCTAGGATCACACTGGGGTACTAATGACTCCATTGTCTTCTGCAGTACAGCGGCGTGACCTGCACTCTCAGCAACTGCCAAACTCTTACACTATGCAATTTATTAAAACGACGCTCACTTAACACTTTGTACATTCCTTCACTATGAATTTAGAGGGTATATTTTTCTTCAGGATAAATTAAAAGTAGGAGAACACAGAAAAAGTACATTCAAATAAATATAACTGTCTTATGGGCCTTACGGCCATACAAGGTAATATAGTCCTTATAACAATCAAAATGTACATACGCATACATACATAGAAATATACAAATACTTGGATATATTTACGTTTTCTATTAATAATTTTATATACAAATACATAAATATGAATGAAACCTTTACTCTTGAGCTCCCTTCCATTTACTCCCACCGCCTCTTCAACTCTCCTCTCTTCATTATAGTCATTAACCTTCCTTGTCGGATCTTCGCTAGAAATATTCCCAAACTGTGTGAGTATCTCGCATGCATCAACACTTCCCGTCAAATGTTCAAATTTTTATTGCAATTTAGAAATTGCAGCAATAATCGCCCGCTTCTTAAAACCTTCGTTTCCCTGCATTCTGCCAAAATATGCCTCCAGGTATCACTTTTTCCGCACAGTGGACAAATTCTTTCCCCGAGAGCTTTAATTGTTTTGTTTCCTTTCCAAGCCATGCGATAGCACTTCTTTCTTTTCTGCCACAGATATCAAAATAACGTCCCCTTCTCCACACCGGATGTATTTGAGCCTGCAGGTCAAACGATACTTTTTCTGCGCATTAAGACAAAATATTATATCTATATCTCGCAACCGTCTGTTAACTATTTTCCAACTATTTCGTGCAATGTCCTCTCCCCTTAACCAAATATATCCTAATACAATTTTATCTAAGCCTTTCCTTATTTTTGATGCCATCCCGTATCCCACCCTTCTCTTATTTGTTCCCTTAGACAAATTGCTCGAAGAAGAGCTTGATTCACCATACTATCCTTAACAACTATTTAATTGTTTTTATTTTTAAATTCATACTTTCGTTAGAAATACCAAACTCTTTAAGAACCCCACAATTTGCTGTACCCATCCCTACTTACAGCAATCGTTTTAGAAGCTGTTTTTGTACCTGATTAAGTTCCTCGGTGTTTTTCCACCTCCAAATTTCGGCCCCGTACGCCATAGTTGACCTCACAACCGCCCGGTACACCAACTCCATTGTTCTAGGTGTGGAGTTTCCTGTAATTTTACTAAAGATCTTTAACGCCTCTATATTTTTAGTTAAGCATTTGCTTTTTGTGTTGCCTATGTGTCTTGCCCAGTTTCCGTTCATAGTTAAAGAGTCTCCCAACCAAGTATGTGAATTTCTTAACATTTTTCAGTGCCTGACCTGCATACTCCCACCTCGCTTTCCTTCTCTACACAGCACCCTCTTGAATGTCATTGTTTTGGTCTTCTCCTCATTGGCTGCCATACCCCATTCCTGGCAATACGCCTATAAGCAGTCTAGTTCTCTTTGCGAACCATTATATAACTAAATCATCCGCATAAAGGAGAGCCGGTATGGATATCCCTCCTATATTTGCGACATCAGATTCTGCAACGCACATTTTCTCCGGTATGTCATCTACAAACAAATTGATACAAAATTGAATAAGGTAAACTGTAACAAATGTAGTAAAGTATATGGTTTCGAAACATAATAACAAATAAAACAAATAAGCTATACAGGGTTATGCTAAAAATGTGCAAAAATATTCAGACTATTCTGAGAGAGAGAACTTAAATAAGTGAATCCAGTTTAAATAGACACAAAATTAAACATGCCAATCAAAGGTTGAAGGGTAAAATACCTCAATTATGCGATCGCTTCCTATTTTTACATCATTTCATCCACAAACCTTAGTTACAGATTTCTAAGTTTCTAAGGTGTTTGGCCAACCCATAATGTAAAAACAGAAAACTTGAAGTAGGAGTTTCTGCCACAACCAAGCATTGAATGGCAAAAGAATTCTAGAAACTGACTGGAAAATAATCGAGAAGGTTCTGATGTTCGCGTTGATAGAATGTGGTCCTCATTTCAATCCACCAACCGGAAGTGTAGCATTCTGGTGAATGTAGCGTGCATACTGAAGTGAGACGGTTTCCGTGGCATTGTGGATACTGCATCTGACTGAAGCTAATCTTTTGCCACGTTGTGGCGCAAGTGGTTATCGCTCTTATGGCAGTGAGCATGCCTTTCAAAACTTTACTTAGTGGCGAGTAGAGACCCAGTTTGATGGCCAAGGAAGGTTCCTTCAACAAGTGAGAAAAGTTTGTGTGGAAAGAACAGTAAACATGTAGCTATAAACACTATTCTTTCATATATACATTCCGGCCATCCAATTATCAGGTGACAGTTGCAGCGGGTGGCTGCATCGGCCGATTGGTAACAAAAGCACTAGAGTGGTTGTCTATTAAATTCTTACGCACCTGAGGGCACGTATAGAAATGCCTGCCTTAATTTTATGCTTCAGTTCTTCCAGGAGAAAACTCTGGCTTAGATTGGAAAGTTCGAAGGCTTAAAAAATAACGGGATATTTCTGGTAGGATAACATGCCCATTTTTGAAACGTATGAGACATGGGTAAATATTCTGGCCGAATGTAACCACTAAGAATACTTGAGAAAACAGTTGTTCCCAGAAAAACTTTTTAACGCAATTAGAGGTCGATTTGCATGCTGGGGTCTGTTTGCCAACCACAGAAAAGAAATTACTTCTTGCCAGACATTAGAAGCTTCCATTTTATTATTAACATTGTTTTTATTATAATTATTTATTCCTCTTTCTAAATGTGTACCATATATGAGCATGTACGGTCTACGACCTATGCATAAAATATATTTGTAATGTGCATAAAAAATTTAATAACAATATACTACTACTACTACTACTACTACTACTACTACTACTACTACTACTATTACTAGTACTACTACTGTTACTATTACCACTACTACCACCAATATTACTAGTACTACTACTACTACTACTACTACTACTACTGTTTATTACTACTACAACTACTGTTTACTACTACTACTACTACTACTACTACTACTACTACTACTACTACTACTACTACTACTACTACTTCTAGTTCTTCTAAAGTGGATGGGTAATACTAAATTAAGAATCGAATCACGACTTGGAACTCCATTACCTGGAAATTTAACTCCAAATAAGCACGCGCGGGTTTAGTATGGACAAAAGAATCATAAATTCGTTGTAGAAAAAAATAATTAAGCCTAGTATTTGTATTAGTATTCTTAGCACAATTTGCTTTTGAGTTAGATTCGTGTATCAAAATATTAATTGCACTGTACAATATAAGCCTTATTTAAAAAGTAATCAGAAGTGTTTATCTGATTTTTTATTTTCGCGTTTTTTCTTTGCTGGATTTTTTTATCATTTCACACTTCAGTTTACTGCAAATGTATCTTAACACTTTTTATTCTTCAAAACACTCTTGCATTTAGCATCTTTAGTTTCAGGCCTGGGAACATTGCGAGCCACTGTTCATCGCTTTTTGATAGTTTTTTGTACTAGTCAAACCATTAAATTTCTTTATTTCTATTTAGCAACGCTGAACTTACTTGTCATATCATGCCAGTAACCCAGGTATTGTTAAATTTTGATTCAGGAATCCCTTGTTAATTTGAGTAATATGCTGGGAGAGTAATTCTGAAAACTAACTTTCATCTAAAGCGAATAGAAGAAGAGAAAAAGAACACAATAAGCAGCAGTTCAACAAATGAGTGTAGGAATATATAAATATGTGCATTTTAGATGCAGACAACCACTTGATAGTTATAATAGCGAAGAGCATGACGGCAGCTGGGCGCGCCTGGCAATTATCACGTTTACACAAGACCAGCTCCCCTGGCTATACACAAGGGTTAACGTTTTATTTATTAGATCACGGTCGCTGCAGGAGCGTCTGACTCCTGTAGTACAACAACTAGCAAATCGGAGTCGTTATTAATACTGCAGATCCGCAGCTAGGAAAAACAGCTAAAGAATTCGTTTCTGATTTTTATGGTTCTGCATATGATACTCACATGTTCATTACATTATAATTGTCACATTCATAATTCCTAACGAGTATCAATAAGTATAGTGTTTGAGTAGTTTTGTTCTACAGCTTCGTTATCAACAAGATTAGCGCCGCTCTTGTTTATCCGTGCGTTTGTAATGCTTTTTACTATAAACTCTAAGGACTTATCATCAAAATAAACCTTAAAGGAACAATTTGTTCAATGATGTTAGTGACTTTCCATTAATGTCATCCCTAATATACTATTTATATTGAACGAGAAGTCGATATATTTACAACCGAGAAATTTCCCTTCATGTTCGCCACGGTCTCTTTTGGGCTGTGTTCCGCAAAAGTATAATTTACAAATGTATGACCTTGTAACTTTGATATATTATTATAATTGGGTTCTATAACAATTTCTGCTACACTTGTACTTTACAACTCCATACTTACAATATACAAGTAAATTTTGCCAGTTTTGTTTCACTGAAATATTAGTATTAGTCAGGCACTTGTAACTTGTATAGATTTCTCTACAAGTGTAGGAATATTGCTAACTTGAAATGTTAGTGTCAGATTTAATACCTATTTAATAATTTTGGAATTAGTTGATGTAAATATGTAAAGTAACAACGAAAATGATAATGATGAGGGTTGGAATAGGTATACATAAAATAATTAAATATTTAAGGATAATGAAAAAGTGAGGTGAACTGTAATAAAAGTGCAGTTCTTTCTTAAGTCAAATGCATATTTCGGTTCAGCAACCCAGTTCATGCCCCCCCCTCTTGCTACATTCCACGAAAATAAATTCTTTCCTTTCTTCATTCTCTATTGAAAGAATCTCTTTTGACATCATTATCCCAATTTTCGGGAAGCTCGATTTTTCTCATGGCGGTTGAAGTTGACACTGCTTTATAGCACTGTGTGACAGACAATAAAGTATTTAAATTATATTTATTTCTGAGAAAAAATAAAAGACTCATTTAGCAGAAATGAAAATAATTCGCTCTGTACATTAAAAACAGGAATTTATGAATAAGGCGTGGACATGATCTAATTCAAGGTATGGCGACGTGTGGCTAGCAGCTGTTTCTCTATCTTGCTCCTATATGACATCACTTGTAATCTTTTACTAATACTTTACATTCTTTCATGGAACAGAAACTTGCAAGTCCACCATTCTTTAAAGACTTATACTGGTACACTTATAATGTATTACACTGCATTATTGTGCAATAGTGTAAAATGCGACGGTAGGTCCATAAGTTTCCGGCCTAACGATTTTCTAGGCATGATAAAGACAAAAAATATATTTCACTTTTCAATATAGTTACCCTTTATTGCAATGCACTTCTCATATATTTGAATTAACATTTCAATCCACTGCCCCAAAAAGTCAGAAGTCTTGTCTGCAAAAGGGCATTAACAGCATCCATCACTTCTTCGTCACACTTAAATGTCCCTCCTAGAAGGGCCTTCTTGAATTTTGAGAAATGGAAATGGTCACTGTGAGTTAGATTTAGGATGTAGGGTGGATGACTGATTTCCTTGAAGCTACATTCCTTCACACCTTCCTTTGCAACAAGCCGTTATGTGGACAGGCAGTTTGTTGTGAATTAGGCGCACACCCCCACTCAGCTTTCCTCGCCTTTTCTCTTTGATGGAAGCACGTAGTCTGGGCAGTACGCCAGCAAAGAACTCCCCATTTACTGTGGTGTTCCTCTCCTTGAAGTCAATGAAGAGTATTCCTTCACAGTCCCAAAAGATTGTGGCCATGATCTTCTTGGTTGTCTGAGTGACCTTGGTCTTTAGAGCCGGTGCTTCGCCAGATTTACGCCACTCTATTGATTCTCTTTTGGACAAGGGATCATACTAAAGGACCATAGTTTTACCTCCTGTAGCAATGGGTTGCGGAACTTCTCTCTCGTTGCCACGGCAGAGCTCCAAATATGCCTGACAACAGATGACTTGTTGCTTTTGGACTGAGGAAAGAAGTATAGGCAACCATCTTGTACTAACCTTATTCATGTTTAAATGTTCATAAATAATTCGAAGGACTGTTGTTTTAGAAAGGCCCGATCCTGCTGCTATTTTGGTAACTTCGAGCCGCCGGTCTTCCATAATTTCTCCTTCCACAAGAGCGATGTTTTCAGGAGTGAGCATCCTCTAGGGTCGACCTGCACGCTCTCGTCTTCAATGCTTTCTCGACCCATTCGAAAAAGTTTGCCCATTCTTTTACGGTATAATATGAGGGGAATGCTTCCTCATATACACCGTCCAAGCGCTGTTTAACTTCATTTGGAGTAAGTCCTTCTTTTGTGAAGAACTTATAACAGCTCGAAACTGCATTTTTGAACATGTCACAATTTTTACACATAGTCTTCTTTATACAACTATATCTGAACGATTGAATACAGCGGAGTGGAAGTTACAGCTGCAATTATTTACTTAACAGATAAGGTATGGCACCAGATAAGGAGTTTGTAAAGATGATAATTCTTCTCGGGGATCCGGAAACTTACGGAACTGCATTCGTATCTCGCCTGCAAAGTCATTCATTGTGCCGTTAGAGTGCGTTAACTAAAAATGTTTTAACCAAAAATGACAAATTTAGAATGAATCAAGGATGTGATAGTGAGTAATGCCTTTGAAAGGGATATCATCAAAAAGATATCGCGGAGGACATGCAGGGAAGTCTAGGGGATAGTGTCACCGTCGTGGTCTTCCTAGTGTTACATCTACAGACCTGTGCCCGCTTCCAAAAGATGATTATTGCAACCCATGTTATGGTTTGGCCGGTACTTCTTCGTCCTTTGGGTTGATAATTTTAATAATAGCTTCACTACAATGGTGAAATGATCTTTTTTTATGCAGTAGTCAGGACACGAGACGCCGAAATTAATAGAGAATTTAATTTATACTAAATATACCACGAAAATGGATTTTTAATGTTATAATAACAGTTTTCATCCCCAAAGTACTGGCATTGTGACTATTAATAATGCAGGTGATCTATTAAATTAAGACATTTAAATAAAGCTCATGTTCTGATACTATGCTTAAGCCTTTTTTGTGCATATACATAAATCACTGTTGTAGTTTCACTGAACATTCTATCTTCCCTTTCGATATAATTCTAGTAAGATATCGTTCATTGACAGGGTAACTCAGGCGGTAATGCGAATGCTGGGATGGATATTTATATTTCTCACATTTTCCGCCCTCTTTTATTCCGTTGATTTTGTTAAAGCATCGAAAGTGCCAGGGCGAGGTGGCCTGGCGTGGTGTGACGGTAGCTTGCACTTTGTAAAGGTTTCTTTTCGGGGAAATTTCTGAGAGGTTCGAACTACTTGGAGAGATCTGCATCGGAATACTATCTGGAGATATGCTGGAAATCCCGTTTACGTATGACCGCCCGGTGTCTGCCTCATCTCATCCCTTCGGAGATGCTCCAATTGGAAGCATAGATACAGTCAGCCCTGAGGAAGGCTCAAGTACCGAAAGTATTCCTCCCCGCCCCCAGAATGTTCATCCAAGATACCACGCCGTTCTGCTGCAGTTGACAGTTACATAGAAACAGAAGGAAATTGCAAATTAAGTTAGCAGCATATGTGCGGTCTGCGGTCGCATAAACTAAAATATGATTAAGGGTGTTTTAAGAATGCGTTTCAAAAATAATGTCATTGTGTTTATTGTTAAAATACTGGCGTAAATACAGAAACTACATGATAAAAACGAAAGTCGCCATCTGTTGGACAGTTCTGAACTTCACTATCAAACAGATAGTTATCGAAGGGTTACAGTCTCGCTAGGAAGAGGAAGTAAGTTATCTGTCCAATAAAATTTATGGGACTGATAATTAAGTGGCAGGTATCTACATCTTTATGCACTGGGCTTAAATCTCGCCTAATACTACTTTGCCAAAGAAATGTATTCATATTACCGTAATTACGCGAATGTAATGCACCATCAATGTAATGTGCACCCAAAATTGAAACTTAAAACCATAAAAAGGATTTTGACATCTGAGGTACATCTTAGAGATAAGCCTGTACGCTTCATAAAACGATCAGAACACAGAATTTATAAGTGGACCATTGTTACTTTTTGGAGCAAGTAGGAAAAAATCCGTCACATTTTTTTGTTTATTTAAAGACGCTTTTTAACGTCTGGGGCCATCAGCGTCCCATTCTATTCAGGACGTGAAGCGACCGATAAATTTTGTTCAGAACTCTCTTTTGTTCAGGGTTGAGGTTCTTTATGGTGCCGTAAATGTACGACACGGGACCCACGGCTTTACTTCCCTTCCGAAGGAGGCCATACTTAGAAGTTTTACGCCAGAAAAAATCCATCGATCCTGGCCGGGATTGAACCCGCGATCTTCGGTTTGGGAGACAAGTGTGGTTACCACTACACCACCAGGACCGATTATCCATCACTCGTACCGTTGCCAGGACAGTTGACGTAGGTCAAAGAAGAAAAAGTTATTTCTTATGGTGTCACTAGCCACAGGTTGCACGTTCTATCTCCTTTCATGTACAAATTCCAAAACTTTTTCATAAATGTCAGGATGTCTTTCTTTGTGAGTGAATTTCTTCCTACTAGCTTTTGTTGAAAATAATGCCAATTTCTGTTGGCGCCACAAGCGAACATTAAACTCTCTTTCTTCTTTTGTTAATCTTTTTATTTTTTTCAGCATAAAGAATTACTTTAGGCTTGAAAGTAGCACCATAAGATGTTCTCCTCTGTTTGCTCTCCATTTCGTGACCACCAACTATTCAAACGCTCTATACAACAATAAGGCTAACAATAAATATAACAAGTCGAGAATTGCAGCACTGCATTATGACGTAATAAACGATAAATTTGAATGAAGTTACCGGCGCACTATTGAACGGATTTGCACTCGAATCTAATACACCATCGAATTTAATGCGCACCACAATTTTGAATACTACATTTGGATTAAAAATTCGCATTAGATTGGCCTAAGTACGGTATTTTATTCGCTTTAATCGATGTGCATTTATCTGCATACAATTATTTTGTATAGTTTACATATGATTTATTCTCACCCTTGAATTGTGTCTGTTTTAAACACTTTTTGAAACATTTCCTTCAGTGGTAATTTTAAAGTATAAAAAAACTAAATTAAATTTCTCATTTTCCGTTTTATTTTACTTTTGTTCGTCTATCAACTTATTCCATTATACTGAAAGGTTTCCACCGTTTGGTAGAACGAAATACTGAAAGAAAGTGCTGAGTAACAAAATGGATTTTGCTGTTATAAAGACGTCACTTTGCATTCCATGGAAGGGATACGCGTTTCTCTTCCGTGCTCTCTTTTTCCTTAGAAACCGGATCCTATTTCTTTGCTGTATAAGAAAAGGAGTTTTTTTACACGTTACTTTTACTTGAATGTGACTGCTGTTTTGGAAAATACTTGGATAGTTTCCAGATGAGCTGCTACTTATTAAATTCAACGTACGAATAAGTTTTGTCGTTATGACAGCAAAGATGCGCCCTCTTTCAAGCGCATATATAACACGAAACTTGTTTGTAATGAACTATTAACTAACTCGTATAAAATAATTAACGCGATAAATAAATGCAGTTACTGATGCTCTAATGTATGATCACTAAAATGGATTGTGCAAAGGAAGGTCATATACATTACAACAGCTAATTAAAAAAAGAGAATACTAGTGGTTACAAATGACCACTTGGAGGCGCTATTGAGCTATTTTCGAAACAATTGACATTTGTTATTGTGAAAAAAATTGCAGCTTAGAAATTGACCGATTAGTTTGTTTACAGTGAGCTTTGAAAAAAAGCAATTTTGCAGATACATATATGGAAATTTCTCTTGAAGGTTTTCGTTGGATGATTTTTTTTTACGATTTTAGTAAAGACCTAACTCAACAGCAATGCATAGAATCGCTTCATTCAACTTTTGGTAATGAAGCACCATCAGAAAAGACTGTTGACAATTGGTTTGCAGAAATTCGTCTTTGTCGTGCATCCGCCAGTGATGAATTTCGTGAAGGTCCACAAAAATGGGTTGTCATTCCAAAAAACATCGATGCTGTACGCAACTTGATTGAAGAACATCGGCATGACATTCTTAAGTATATCAAAGACTACAGTACTTTCGATTTTGTATGAACATTTAACTGTGAAAAAGATCTGTTCCCGATAATTTGACAGAAGATATAAAAAAAACGCTCATGTTAAATGGTATAGTGAAATGTTAAAAAAATTACACAGAGGAATTGTAAAATCCGTATACAACATCGTAACAGGTGACGAAACTTGGATATATTCGTAAGAATTGGAAACTAAGCAACAATCCACTGTTTGGGTGTTCCAAGATGAACAGAATCCCACAAAAGTTGTTCGTTCACGAAGCACTTCCAGGAAATGATCGCTTGTTTCTTCGGTTGTACTGGACATGTCGCAACCATTCTTTTAGAGAATTGAGAACAGTTAATGCTGAATGGTATACAACAATTTGTTTGCCAGAATTCATTGACGTAATGAGGAAAAAAACCGAAAATGTATCATATCATTCCTTATCATGCAATGCCTGCTCCTACACAGCAAGACAAACAATTGAATATTTGAAGGAGAAAAATGTCGAATTAATGTCTCACTGCCCGTATTCACCAGATTTATCACAAAACAACTTTTTTTGTTGTTTCCAATGTCAAAATAAGTGCGTGGACAGCAATTTCCATCACTTCAAGAAGCTGTTGAAGCATTTGAAAACAATGCTTTTGAGATACCAACGTCAGAGAGGAAAAAAGTGTACCAATAATTATTTTGAACGCATGCAAAAGTGTATGAATCTTAAAGGCAAACATTTTGAAAAACAACAAAACATTTGTTTGGTTTATTTCCTAGTTTTTGTAACAACTTAAAGGGTAACCCTGGTATAACCTAGAAATACACTTAATATTAATCCATTATGAAAATGCTTTTCATTGTCTCCAGTGGAATTCACCGCCGAAAACAATGGAAAAATATCGGCAAATGAGTGCACCTAATAAAAGTAATAAAAGAAATGCATAGAAAATATAGAATAACACTTGAAACATCTGACCAGGAATCTGACCAATTGCAAAATAACTTGGAAGAACATTTTGTAACTAATAATAGCAAATCTAATACAATCGCATATGCAGACGACACAATATTGCTTGTAGAAACAGAAGATGAATTACAAATACAATTATAGAAACTGATCATTATCATGAAATATAATTTGAAAATGTCTTACAACAAAGTGAAAGGTTTAGCATTTAGAAGAAACTGTAACGTAAGAAATAAGTTAATAATTTAACGGATACTAAACAGATAAAATTTTCTCCATTTAATTACTTGTTCAGGTCCATCTATTATTTGTGTTAATAAAAACATTGCTTGAGAAAGATATCGCCTTTACATTGAGGAGAATTTGCGAAATTTTAACGAATTCCAAAGACAGTTGAGCTCATGAAAATATTTTGCAAATTTTTCTTCAAATCTTCATCGATCCTACACATTAAGCGACGAAAATGACAATGCAAAAAGCATATGTATGTATATATATACCTATATACAGAAGGTGTCAACAATGTATACACACCTTCACAGTAGATATCTATTTAATATGTTTCAAAGTAGGACCGAAAAACAACAGCAATGTATAGTATGATGTTCTGTAAACAGATGCGATCACATTACATTATGCTAGCGTTGCTACAACAAAATGGAGCCAAGATTATCGTTTGAACAATGGAAAAAAAGTTTAAAGTGGTACTGCAAAACCGAGAATGTTGTTGAAGTTCAAAGGTAATGGAGACGTGTGTACAGAACAGAATCGCCAACGCGAATAACAATTGCACACATTCGAGACAAATTTGAGACTCATGGGATCGTATGCGATGTTCACAAGGGCAGATCTGGGAGAGAGCAACAAGCTCCGTGTCCTCTGCTATTATTTTGGAACGTTTTGAGCACACACCGCAGAAATTTACAAAGCAATGTGCACGTGAGACTGGGATCTAACTCCTTTGAACTTCTACCTATGGGAAACTCTTAAGGATGTTGTATGCCGTAGAAAACCAGCTACACTGACAGCACTTCGGGAAGAAGTTGAAACAGCATGTGTTACAATCGCTGAGGACACTTTCGCAAACGTTGCTCAATCAGTAGTTCAACATACTCAGAAGTGTATCGACGCCGATGTTGGGCATTTTGAGCAACTGTTGCAACTGTAAAAGTCTAAGATGATAAGTGCTTATCATTTTCTGCTTGTGTGAATTCAGTTTTGTTGTGTTAACACAGTTTTTTCTTTGCTTGAAGGGCGCATACATTTTTGGCACCCTTTGCATATGCATATCTGTAAACGCTCTAGCGGTCCTAATTTTTTTCAACGAAAATTGGCATATAACCATCATTTGACAAACGATTTGTGAGTTGTTTAACCAGAAAAATTAGGCCTTTCAGGGTGGGGGTTAACCTAAAGCAAAATTAAAAAAAAAATCTTTCTAGTGGCCACAATGTTTGTTTTTCTCAATGTTACTCCATATATTTCTTTAAAATAAATTGATAAAAGTTGCTTTAGAAAATTAGAGCAACCTGGCCATGAGTGGTGGTGTACCTGAGAAACTAGTGAGGGTTAAAACAAATTTAAAAATCGCTCTGGCGGCTACAATTTATTTTTTAAAGGAAATTCGGTATGAATGATGGTGTTTAACGCCCGTTTTTGCTACAGAGGCACCTCAGGCGATGGACACTGGTGATACATGAAATGAAATTATATGTTGGGAAAGGATTTATTTTTAAGGAAGCAAACGTTCCAGGCAAAAACCTCAGCCAGGGAGGACGGTCCTGGTGGGATTCGAACCCCAGACCTCCCGCTCACGAGTGCGCGATTTAACGACCTCGGCCACCCTTAGCGATAAAACTCGGTATAACATTGCTTTTTAAACAATAAAAATATGATCTTAAATTTTGGAAAATAAAACTGTTAGGAGGGGGGTTTACCTGAAACCTACACTTTAAAAATCACTACAGCAGTATTAATATTTTTTTTTTTGTTTTTTTCGCAACCAAATTCCGCATATACCATTTAAATAAAACAAGCAAAATATTATCTGTAAATTAGGGAAATTAGAACATTAGGAGAAGGATTATACTTAAAAACCGAAATTTAATAAGCGTTCTTGAGTTTCAATTTCTCTATTTTGTTTCAATATAAAAGGACAAGTTAATTCAGTATATAAACTGTATTTATAACGGTGCATATGTTTTATGTTTAACAAAAGCATCATTGTGAAGATAGCAATTGTGAAATAAATATATGAACAACATCTTCTTAAATATAATATGTAACTCGAAACGTTCTGTATTTTTCTTTATTTTAATGAATGTAAAGAGGATATCAAAGACTCGGTTCAGTAAATATGGTTATATTTAAAGATTTGTAAAGTATTTTGTCTATCAATGGCATATCAATATTTCATTTAATTAATAGTATACCATTTATTTTGGTAATTTAATTTCAATAATAATAATAATTTTAAAAATTAGTTTTCTCTTTAGTAATAATTATTGATTGCAGGAATTCAAATTTTATTCCCCTAATACCAAACAGTAAAACCATAACTTATTTCATTTCATTAATTTGGATTTGATATTCTTTTTAAAGTTACTCTACTAGATGAGGAATTCGCCGAGTCTACGCAGCTCCTGCGTGATGGACCTTTTGTACTTTTTATTTATTTTTGTGTTATCTGTGCTTATTTTAGAGGATTAGTTTTAATTTAGGTGCTGTTTGATCTATCATAAAAGTGATGAAAGACTGCGAGGTCAGTACAAAGAAATAAAGCTGCACAAATAAATATCACCGTTTAAAATAATGACATTCTGTAATACAAAGAACTAACTTCAGAAACAATTGCTTAACATGGCTGTTTTATTAGCTGTCTGGACAAGAATATTAATGACTCAGCGAATGATATATATCTGCGCATTTAAGAACTTGCATTATTTGGAGAGTTTCCACTAAGCATGTCCTGCTCATTGGGAACTATTTGTTCGCCTTCTCGCTTGTTTGTTGTCAGATAACAAAATGCTGTAGTCTGTTAGAGAAGCAGATAATAATGCGAGATTTCTCTGACAGCTGAGACCGGCTATTTGTCCACCAATATATTCATATTATCTTTATTCATCAAGTCTATGTGTTTAGACGGTGCAAAACCTAACGCCCTAATATTAAGTTATATATATATATATATATATATATATCTGAACAAATATATAGCTTTATCTTCGGGTTTATTTACAGTACTTTCTAATGAATATACACAGGATGCGAAAAAAAAAATTATACACACTCCAAACAAAGAAAAAACTGTGTAAGCATAAAAGAACTGAATTCACTTAAACAGAAAATTATAAGCACTAATCACGTTAGATTTTTACAGTTACAAGTTGCTCAAAATGGCCAACATCGGCGTCGATACACTTCTGAGTACGTTGAACTACTGATTGAGCAACGTTTGCAAAAGTGTCGTCAGCGATTACAGCCCATGCCGTTTCAATTTCTTCCCCAAGTACTGCCTATGTAGCTGGTTTTCTAAGGTATAAGGTACCACGAGTCTCAAATTTGTCTCGAATGCGTGCAATTGTTACTCGCGTTGGCGGTTCTGTTCTCTACACACGTCTCCATTGCCTTTTAAATTCAACAACATTCTCGGTTTTCCAATACCACTTCAAAATTGCTTTCCGTTGTTCAAACGATAATCTGGCTCCATCTGTTGTAGCAACGCTGGCATAACGTAATGTGAGTCACATCTGTTTACAGAACATCATACGACAACCTTAGCTTCATTTGTTCATTTTTCATTTACGATAATCTTGACTTCATTTATTCATTATTGATTTACCTGTCACGTAGCAACGCTATCATAATGTATGCGAGTCACATCTTTTACAGAACATCACACTAGACATTACTGTTGTTTTTTGGTCCAACTTTGAAGTATATTAAACGGATATCTACTGTAAAAGTGTGTATACATTTTTGCCAAACTCGGTATATGACAATCTCCAACGTTAATTTCTTAAAATTAAATATAAAATAACCGAAAAATGTTGTTCACTGTTTTATTCTGGCTAGAAGAAGAATGTAAATATATTAACAAATTTTACAATAACGATATATTCAACGTTTTCCGCAAATATGCTATAAACGTACTAAGGTGCATAATCCCAGGTTTTTTCTTCTAAAATTTAAAACCCTATTCATATTCATATATAGTATATGTAATGAAAAATAAAGTGCATTATGGAACAATATAAGAACAAGAACTAAAAAAGCGGAAATTCATAAAGTACATAAATAGCAAAGCAAATATTGCTTTTTAAGATGGGTAGACAATAGTTCATAATAAATGACATCATTAAGCTGGCTAGCTCCAACATTGTAAGAAGAACTGTTCTGTAAAACTACTGAGAACCCTTTATCGACCAGAAGAATTACTAGATTAGCATTACAATTAGACATCATTTTTAACTCATTAAATTTTCTTTCAGGATAGTCTTATCTATAAATTTAAAATTACTTAATCAGCACATTTTAAAAATCAATTAACGAGCATTTGTAAAGGATGCCCGGAAGGATATTTATGTTTGGAGACAGACAGTGACATCTACATAGGCTGAGTATATTTAGTTTGCCATTTAATTTGTCGGGAAAATGATAATCCTAACCAAATTTATAAATTATAAGACAAAAGGAAGACGAGATCCGATATCCCATTGGTTCCGAAACTTTCCTTGACCACGTACCCTCTTTAAAGATCTTTCTCTATGATGGATTTTTAAGATTTATCTCGAAATTCTAAATTTGCATCACATAACATTTTAATGTTGTTCATCATTACTTCACAAATTTTAAAAACATAAACAAACAAATACATGCACATTTTTTTAAAATATTTTCTTCTATATTACAGTAAATCCAACACAATTTGAATAGTTACAATAATACAAATTTAAAAAGTATATATCGCATAAAATTACTTTTAATGTGATGGTAACAAAAATATCTTTAATTTTAATTCCTGAATGAGAGGAATGATGGGCCTGCGCAAACGGGGAGGGTTCATCTGTTCAGTCTACAAGGTTAAAATTTAAAATGTTAACACCAATTTAATTAGAAGATTCAAGTGCAGAGTTTATTAAGTTTTTGTATTATAAGTCTGGTATCACTTTTACTATCGGCTTCGGTTGTTCTTTTCTTTCTGCAGTTCTGCTCTGTTCCTAGGCTCTTCCAGGTACTGCTTGCTGTTCCATGCTACGCTCGTCCAGTGTGACCGACTGCATTCCTGAAGGAGTCTACCCACCTCGTTCTCGGTCTCCCTCTTCCTCTCCTACCGATACGTGGATCCCATGTGGTAGCTATATGTTTCCCATCTGCTGTTTACTGGCCTTGCTACATGTCCGCCCCATGTCTACTTCAGGCTGTTTGTACGTCGTTTAGTCCTGACGTCTTTCTTAATTCCACAGATGACAGTTTATCCATGAGGGATATCCCTGGTGCTTTCCGCTCCATTTTACGTTGGTAGATTCTGACAGTGTTTTCTGTTAGGCTACAAGTGCTTTGCATCCATATGACAGTGTTGGGAATATGCATGGGTCCAGCACGTCTAACCTCAGTTTTCAGCTCAAGGTATTGTCCATCAGTATGAAGTTCATTGACCAGAATGCTCTCCATGTTGAGGAGATTCTTTTGTTGATTTCTTTGCCCATGTGATAATGGAATTCTAACGGTCGTTACTTGGTTGTTTGTCATGATCTGTGTTTTCTCCATGTTCATAGAGAGACCGGCAGTTCTACTGTGCTTGATCTTGTAGCATCCATTTTAAGGCTTCCTGCTGATGTAGCAAATATGACTATGTCGCCTGCGAATCTTAGATTCGTGAGTTTATATTCATTTATGTTAATTCCAAGTGTGTTTCCACATTTTATTTTCCGGAATATTTTCTCTGATATGCTTGTGAAAAGTTTCGGGGAGATTGGGTCTCCTTGCCTTACCCCTCTTGCGTAGTTTGAAGGGTTGCCCTTTCTTATCTGTTGCTACTTTCGCATATGATTCGCTGTACAGTTTGGCAGTAGTGTTTGCATTTTTGTACAACTCCTTGATAGTGCCTGGATTATATTTTGGTGTTCTACGGAGTCAAAGGTTTTGGTATAGTAAACAACGGTAGATTAAATTTCTCCATCTTCTCCACGACCTCTTTAATCGTTTGCAGGTGGTCCACCGTACTGTGGCTCCTACCGTGATACAATCCGCCAATTTATAGTTTTTACCGAGTGGAAAGTATTAAGTTTAAATTCTTTAAGCATTGTAATAACTTTATTGTGGAATTGGATGGGCTATTGCCTAAATGGCAAAACTGGAACGTTTATCGCAGGTGTGATTGTACATAACTATTATGTGCAATAAATGTTTGTTGTTGCATGTGAATTCAATTATATTAAATAAACAGTACTTTGGTGCATAAGTATGTTGTTTTTAGGATTCTGTGTCATGATTTACGACAGATGTATAACGGAAAATAGCGAGAGAGGTACAATAGTTTGCTTTGCCTAAAGGAAGCGAAGAAGAAGACAGCCGCTAATGAGGTGGAAACAGCAGTAAAATACAGAGATCAGAGGAGACCGTAACTGTTGTACACGTTTACGATAACAACAGTTGGGGTAAGATGGAAAAAAAGGTACAGTCTTTTCTTAACCTGCAAGTTCTCTCTCTTGAACTTAAAAGCAGCGCAACTGGAAGACCCGGTTCCGTTTATGTATATTTTAAGAAAATAAAAATAATTATACGGCATTTTTAAAAAGGAACGCAGTATGATTCACGAAGAGGGGGAGGGGGAAGAAAATAAACTGCCGTGAAAAAAAAGTGCAACACTCGCGAAAATTTTCGTTGTAGTTGAAACGTGTTGTGGCATCCTATACGTTTAATATATTGCTAGAAACACTTTGCAAACAAGAGCATGAAAACTTTTGACTCTTAAAGGATACCCACTCATGCATTTCGAAGGTCCTTGCCCGATTTGCAACGTTTTTGCGGTACTCTTAAGCTTTACAAACCCGCCCGTTTTCGCCAATCCGACATTGTCGTGATTCCAAACAAATCATTGTTATCAGTGAATGTTCGTTCAATATTTCCTCTAGTGTCGTGATTTTAGGTGCTCTGAAAGATGCCTGTGAGCCCTGTCAATTGACAAAACTGTTGCATTAGGTGAAGATGGGCGCAGCTGTTGCTATTTACCAAGAGTTTTAGGAACAACACCTACAAGACTTCTGCGAGCGGTAAGACGATTTCGGACCACGGGCTTCCTGGGTCAGATCGTTCGAGATGTAAATTGCAAAGATATGACCGTTTTTAACTTAAGAGATCGTTACATGAGAACAGTTGAGGGAAACCATTGTCTGGAAGAGGTTCATCAGCGAATGGACGTGCAGAAAAATCTCTAAACAGGCAAATGTGAACTCAACGAAATCTGCCACAAGAACATATTAACTCAACAACACCAAAGAGATCGCTTTCACTTTGCCCGAGGGTACATGGACTGGACAATTGAGCAATGGAGCCAAGTTTTCAATACAGATAAATCCAAATTCAACCTTAGGGCTCCAAAAGGAAGACTTTTTTTTAACAATGTTTAACTCCCGTTTTTACTACTGTGGCACCACAGGCGGTGAACACTGGTGATACATGAGATGAAACGATATATTGGGAAAGGATTTATTTTTAAGGAAGGAACGTTCCAGGCCTAAGTTTAGGGTACCTCCCCGGCATTTGCCAATTATAAGGACTGAGAAAACCTAGAAAAAAACCTCGGTCAGGAAAGACGGTCCTGGCGGGATTCTAACCTCTCCAAATGGAAGATAGAGCGTGTGTAGAAGACCTGAAGAATGCTATGCTGCTTGTTTGTTTTCCCAAGGACGCCTTATGCAGGTCACTCAGTTATTATATGGGTGGTGTAAGTACTGATGCACCTACTGAGCTCGTTTTCATTCAAAATGGACATATATCAGCACATCGATATACTGAGGAGATGGTACTTTCAAATTTCACTCCCTTTGATGCACACATTGGCGAGATTTTCATCTAATCCATGATAACGTTCGATACCATAGAGCTCAGTGTGTGTTACAGTTCCTGGAGAAACAGGGATTGTCGCTTTAGAGTGACCTGATCGAAGTCTCGACCTCAGTCCCATCGAGCATGTATGTGATATGTTTGGACAGTATTTGTCAATGAGTTTTCCATACATTGGATAGCCCTTACTCAGGAAAGGATTAGTGCAGCAAATAAGATTTTACGTATACGAACTGTTTATTCAGCCAGAGGTAATAACACCCCTTACTGAACATGTATAAATATACTGTGTTGTTCTAATTAAAGTTTTATCCACTTTAAGAGCAAAGATTAAAAAACAAACCAGAGATGTTTAGACATTAAAATATATCTTAAAGAGAAATGAAATAAAGTGCATTAATACTGCCTTAAAATGTACGTAAATTATAGACACAAACTGTTTATCCACTGTAATAAATGTTTTATTCAAACTTAAAAATATACATCAATTTATCAAATGAATTTCTGAAGATATTTTCAAATAAATTATAAGCGTTACGCTCTTTTTGCCCGGCACTGTGTAAAGCCAATTTATTTTATAAGGAAAGGATTAATTACAACCAGCAAACAACAGAAGAAGTACTGCATAACAGATATGCTTATAAACTACAGAATGACGAGGGATTTTCAAAATGATTTACAGTAGCTGTTTTACGAACACCACTTAACCTATGATGATACTCTTTCGTAACAATAGGCCATGCAGACGCTAGATGGCGGTTGTAAGCAGAGAGTGAAGCGAAAGGACAGTGTTCGTTTGTTGTCAGGTGGAGAAATATGTGGACAAAGTGTTAAGTGACTATCATGTACAAAGATGCACTGCATGGGTTTTGTGGGAAGAAGCCATGAAAACTGCAGATATTCAAGAGGTTTAACTCAACACGGAGTACAACAACAAGAGCGGAGATAACAACGTTGAGGTTGCAATGAAGAACTTATGGAAATACCCCTGTCTTCTTAAACCCTGTTTTCCCATGTGAAGCATTTCTTCCCATTATCAGTCAGTCCTGGTGGTGTAGTGGTAACCTACTTGCCTTCTTAACCCAAGATCGAACCCGGCCAGGATCGATGGATTTTTTCGGGGCGTAAAAATCCTAAATATGGCTTCCTTCGGAAAGGAAGTAAAGCCGTGGGTCTCGTGTCGCACATTTACGGCACGATAAAGAACCTTAAGCCTGAAATAAGAGGCCTCTGAGCAAATATGTCGACTGTTTTACGCCCTGAACTGAATGGGACGCTGATGATCTGAGATGTTAAAGACCGTCCGTAAATAAAACAAATCAAGAACAAATTCCCATTATCACTCGTACATTCAACCATGACAAGTTGCAAGGTCAAGAAGATTTTATTCATTGCCTCCGCAGGACGATTTTCCAAGCCTTTCCCAACGATGGTAACAATTTCATCTACTCCAGAGTAGATTTGATGATGTTGGACAGACTGTATGACAAATTTCTCTGCACTGCGCTTTCCTTTATCAGACCTCACTTTGCAAGACAGAAAGCAGGAGATCAGAAACGGCCAGCCACTGATCACCTTAAATATTTTTCATTCCTGTCATATTTGAATGCTACGCTCCTCTGATCACATACAGTGCAAAACCAACAAACCTTCAGAATCATAAAAAAGGGCACTGTACCTTCTAATGCATGTTCTGAACTGAATATCCAAATAAATAGAACCCTTAACACTATTCAAAGTTAATGCAAATGCTCTGTGCATACCTGGGTCTTCACTTTCGTTTCTAGAGAGAATAAGGTCGCTGAGGATACCCGATTATTACTTTGGGACAGAGGTAGTGGTTGTAACGGTTTATCTAATACGATTTATTTATCTGAAAGCCTTTGTGTGCAGATATTTTAGTTCAAAGTTATTTATGAATGTTATTTAAGAGTGTATCATTTTCTGCAAATAATTCTTATTCGTGCTTAATAAAATCTCGTTATGTGCGAATAGCCAAGTTTATAATATTTTACATGTTACAATGATAAAAGGATTAATTTTAATAAGTTATGATTAAAAAGAGACAATAAGGGACTATTTTGAATTAGTGTTTGAGGCCCGTTTTTACTATTAAAGTATCACAGGCGGCGGACATTTATATTCATTAAAAGTAATTATTATTTGACATGGAATGTTCTAAACTTTAGGTTATCTTCCCGGTATTTTTCGCTTATGAGAAGTGAGGAAAATCTGAAAAACCCTATCAGGGAGTACGATCTTGCGAGGTAGCGAACCCCACAACTCGCGCTTATGAGTCCGCGCCTTAGCGACCTCCGACACCCTTATACTGTTGAACTGTTAATTATTATTGTTTTTTTCCATTTGTTTTTATTTCTGTTACAATGTATATATGAGGGTAGATCCTAAAGTTTTCGGCCTAGACATTTTCTAGATATGATAAAGACAAAAACTATATTTCACTTTTCAATATAGTTACCCTTTATTCCAATTCATTTCTCGCATCTTTGAATCATTTCACCCCCCTCCCCCCCAAATAGTTAAAAGTCTTGTCTGTAAAATGGGCATGAACATGATTTTCGTCACACTTAAATTTCCTTTCTTGAAGGATCCTCTTGAGTTTTGAGGATAGGAAATAGTCATTGGAAGCTAGATGTGGGCTGCAGGGTGGATGTTCTATCTTCTTGAAGTCACATTTCTTCACAGCTTCCTTTGCAACAAGAGTTGTGTGGAAGGCGCGTTGTCATATAGAAGGCGAACACCACCACTCAGCTTTCCTCGTCTTTTCTCTTTGATGGAAGCATGTAGTCTGTGCAGTAGGCCAGCATAGTACTCCCCATTTACTGTGGTGTTCCTCTCCTTGAAGTCAATGAAAAGTATTCCTTCACAGTCCCAAAAGATTGTGACCATGATCTTCTTGGTTGACCGAGTGACCTTGGCATTTAGAGGCGGTGCTTCACCAGGTTTATGCCACTTCATTAATTTTCTTTTGGACAAGGGATTATAGTAGAGGCCCATAATCTTATCTCCTGTAACAACGGTTTGCAGAACTTCTCTCTCGTGGCCACGGCAAAGCTCCTAAAATACCTGATAACAGAAGACTCGTTGCTGTTTTTGGACTGAGGAAAGAAGTTTAGGCACCCATCTTGCACTATCCTTATTCATGTTTAAACGCTCATGAATAATTCGAAGGACTGCTGTTTTAGAAAGGCCCAACTTTGCTGCTATTTCTGTAGCTTTGAGCCGCAGGTCTTCCATAATTTCGCTTTCCACAAGAGCGATGTTTTCAGGAGTGAGCACCTCCAAGGGTCGACCTGCACGCTCTTCGTTTTCAATGCTTTCTGGACCCATTCGAAAACGTTTGACCCTTTCTTTTAAGGTAGAATATGAGGGTCATGCTTCTCCATATACACCGTCCCATTGCTGTTTAATTTCATTTTGTTTACCATGGTTCGAGCTAATGGAATGTTCACAAAATAGGTGTTGTAGCCATTCTGGGTGGCATGCTCATGGCTGTTTCTTAGTAACACAGAAAGAACATCCCTGAGGAATGGGATGTATGCACGTTCCGGCTCGTCATTCTAAATTACTAGACCCGGCACCTTCATTACCAGTGACCCAAGTATAATGTAGTTTTGAAACTTCTAAAACAGTGCATTTGTAAGTCAAGATATCGAAGCTGTTGTTATCAAGGGAAAACATTTCAAGGGAATGCATTTTATGCATTGTTAAGAAGGAAATTTTACGATAATGCCTTAGCATTTATTTTCCATCAGTTTAATTAATTATTGTATGCTAAGTATGACAAATACTTACAGATTTATAGCCTCAAAAAATTAATATTTTAAATGGTTATAACAATTAAATTGTATATAACTGAGAAATTTTTGAGGTTAATTTGTGTTTTACCACAAGTTAATGTTATTTTAAATTGAACTCTTAGTTACATTCTTTTTATATATTTATTTGTGAAGTAAATTACACAACCATAGTTTTGCTTCTCCCATATTGCAAAAGTAGCTTTCTATGGTCGTATGCTTGGGGGGCGGTCCTTGCAGGCTACTCTCAAAGTTAAAATTTCACATCAACGGGTGTCAAATTCTGGTCATTAACTTATATGGCTACGACAGAGTGTAACAGCATTAATCTATTATTTTGCCTAGCATTGAAATAATCTATAAATAATTTATCCATTTATAGTTTCCTTCCGTTTTAGACCACTTGTTTAAGACCGAAAATGTTATCAATGTAGTTTCTTGCTCTTATGAAATTTGTTTGTTCAAGTTCATATCTTTCCTCCTTTCTCACTTTTTATGATGTTATATTATGCATTTTTTTAGTTACCGTGTGCTATGTGGCAACACCTCATTATTGGCCCATCTTCTTCCATAAAACGGGTTATATCGCAAAATACACGAATGTGTGAGGATGTTTGTAATGGTGATTTTCAATATGTGCAAGCTGCAAAATCGTCAATGTCAACATAGCTGAAATTGAAGATGTATCCAGTACATGCTTGTCTATTAGCGAATTCCCAAAAATGTATCAATTATGGTTGTGCCAATGACAATATTTTTGAAAATGTTCTTCAAATCTTCATCGATCCTAACTACTAGGCATCGAAAATGATGATGACAAATTGGGGATAGGGCATATCCTAAAGCGAAAATATAAAAATCGCTCTAATGCTCACATTTTTTATTTTATCTCTATCGGTATATGGTATTAAAATAGATTAATAAAAATAGTTTCCAAAAAAAAAAAAAAACGTGAATTCAGACTTCTGGATGGGGACTTACCTGAAAGTAAAAGTTTAAAAATTGCTCTAACGGTATTAATTCTTTTTTTTAACGAAACTTGCATATAACTGTTTATACAATAAGAAAAATATTTTAGAAAATCAGGGAAATCGGGCCATATTGGTGCGGGATATATTTGGAAACCGAAATTTAAAGAGTAGGGGTTAAAACAAAATTTAAAAATCTTTCTGGTGGCCGCAACTTTTAATTTCTTTAAGGAAATTCGGTAATGCCATTAAAATAAAATAAAAAATATATTTTCTGAAAATCAGGAAAATCGGGGTATAAGAAATGGAGCTTTACCTGAAAGCAAAGTTTAAAAATCACTCTAGAGGCACCAACATTTGCTTTTCACAATAAAAATCGGTATACTATTTAAATACAATAAGAAAAAGAATTTCTGAAAAGTAAGGAAATCGGATCATTAGGGCTAGGAGTTTAAAAAACACTCTAGCGTTTAATTTTCCCTCTATTGCTTAAAAAAAGAGCAAATTAACTCAACTGTATTTATAATGATGCATATGATTTATATTTGACAAAAGCCTCGTCGTGAATATAGCAAATGTGAAATATTAATCTAATATTTGTATGTAAGAGAGCTCTTTAATAACCTTCAGCAAACGTTTGCATTACAATAACATTTAAATTAATTTTGAAACCCATTGAAAATAGATGGAACTTTTGGTTTTATATTATGTATCAGAATTTATAATTGACTTCCCGAAGGTATTCAGATATATGTATATATTACATTGATTTTATTGTGTTTAGAGAGAATTTAGAGGGCTCCAATTAATTATGTAAATTTTGGGGATATCTGTACTAACTTCTGATACTTTAAGCAGTAGAGAAAATTACAATTTTAAATATAAATTGGAAAATGAATACCAAAGTAGGGCTTTTAGGTTTTTCTTGTTACGTAAGAGCACAAACAACATGGTTACATATTGGGTTTTTCCTGAAGCCGGGAGTCAGGGTTTTCCCATTTGTGTCAGTGGAACGATTGGAGTTTTGCTCCGCCTGAATTATACAAAAACAGTCGACCAATCAGCAGAGAGAAGTTTCAATTTTGGAAGTCGGGGACGCTTTTGCACTTACATTTGCGAACCCCGTGGCATTTATATGAAGCACGTGGTAAGCTTAAGCGTAATATATAAGGAATGAAATCGCCCAGTTTTTCAAGCAATTTTGGGGGTACTTCGCAATACTACTCAGTTCAAGCAGCGCCCAGCGAGACAATAGAGGCACTGTCGTCGACAGATACTTAGGTGCATAATTAATACCCTGCAAACGTAATTCATAATTCTCACGAGATACTGTGGTGAAATTCTTATGTCTAATTCAGTGAGAAGCGCGTCGGTTTTTTTTTTTTTTTTTTTTTTAATGCCTACGTAAGAGTTGGAGTGCAAATGAGTACTTATCAAGGTCTTACTGCCACGCGATACTTAGATGACAGAGTGGTTGTTTTCAGCCACGGAAGCTCGCGTCCTTCCCACATAATTAGCTAGTCGGTGCGCAGAGTCGATTAACAAGGGATTCAAAGGTTACGGGCATTCATTTCCTCATGTCAGACAATAATACACCTGTCTATTTACATTCTGTCGTGTATTTATAACTCGCGCTTACTTCCTGTACCCCTCCATGTTGTCTGAATAACACAAGAAAGGCAGCGGAATCCTTGGGATAAATAGTATTCGAAGAAAGCGCGGTTGCCTTCCACGCCCATACAGCAACATTTCACAACGAGAGCCGGATCCATTCTACTGGAAACCGCGAAGGAAATCCACTACAAGATCACCATCATGAAAACGCTTTCAATTATGAATGTATATATTTATAATTGTTTCGGAATAGTAACATGTTTTTCTTTTATTGGACCATATGATATCTTCTTAAATACACAATGTAACTCAAAACTTTCTGTTACTTCTCCATTTTAGGGAATGTAAAGACGATATCAAGGGCTCAATTCATATAAACACTAATACAGTGTAGCTTTGTCTATCAGAGGTCATATATTTCATTTAATTAATAGTATACCGCTCATTTTTGGTTTAATCTCGATGATAATAATACTTTTTAAAATGTAGTTTCTCTTTTGTAGCTTGTAGGTTACTAAATTCTAATTTTATTCCCCTTATACCATACAGTAATGCCAACACCTATATCATTTCGTTAATTAATAAGGCCATAATTTAGATGTTATTAAAGTTATCCAACTCTCTGAGGAATGCATTAGTTTAGGCTGGACCTGCATGAATGACTTTTTATATTAGTAATATAATGCTTTTCTGAGATATATGCAACATTAAGATTGGGTTTATAACAGCTCTATTTTTTTTAATAGTGTTTAACACCCGTTTTTACTACTGAGGCACCACAGGCGGTGGACACTGATGATACATGAGATGAAATGATATATTGAGAAAGGATTTTTTTTTAAGGAAGGAAACGTTCCAGGCCTAAATTTAGGGTACCTCCCCGCCATTTACCATTTATGAGGACTGAGGAAAACCTGAAAAATACCTGTAGGGGAGGACGGTCCTGGCGGGATTCGAACACCAGACCTCCCACTCACAAATCCGCGCCTTAGCGACCTCGGCCACTCGTGGCTTACAACTCTATTTCTCTTGTATAATACAATATTAACACACTTTGTATAGATCAAAATACCTTGGCTTTAAATAACTTTTAGGAATTCTACAAATTTTATAGCTTTAAATGTATTCTAATACATAATTTACATGCAAAAACAGCTATCATGTGAAGAGCAGTGGTTTGAATGCGGAATGGAAACAGCAACTTTATAGCTTAATATGTTCCATTTTCAACTGTGTTCACAGAGATCAGCTGCTTCACTGAATGATAGTCATTACTGCCGATTGCTGCTTTAATAAAACATAGAAAAACACTTCGCTCTAAGAGTAAAACGATTTAATAGCGCGCCTTGAAGCATTACGAGCATTTCATCAAGCATAAAAAACAAATCTCCCGTCTTTAACTCTCTTTGCACTAACCATTATTTCAAAGGATAGTGATTGTGTGCATTTACACTTCAGTGAGTTTATATCACACAAATGCAGTCCAGTTACTTGCATGTGTAAAAACTTGCAGCAATCTACGTTCTCCTAAGTAACACTGCATCAAGATTAGCTATAAAATGATTTTCTTTAACGCTTTTGTCTTTTATACCGTTATCTCCATTCGGAACCATTATAGTACATTTATGAATAATCCTGTTTCAAGTATTACCACAGAAATTGGGCAAAATTGGAAAACCTTTAAGGGCTAAAATCTGGTCAGATACTCTGAAAATATATGCTTTACGCGTTATATATGTTAATGAAAAATAAAAATAAAGAAACACTATTAACAATGTAACAAACTAACACTAATAATAAAAGTAGATAAAGATAAAACACTGAGAAAGAGTCACACTTGAAATTGCTATATTTCGAACTACTGCGAGTTCTTCAACAGCTTCTTGCCATTGAAGAACTCGCAGTAGTTCGAAATTTAGCAATTTCAAATGACTCTTTCTCTGTGTTTTATCTTTATCTACTTTTATTATTATTAGTGTTAATTTATATATATATATATATATATTCCTTCCCTCCCAACTCTTTAAAATGAAAGCTTAAATGTTTTCGGTCATAATTTGAACACTTAGGAGCGAAGCGAAGATAAGTGAGGTGTTGTTTAGGATAGAAGAGGGAAATGGAATTCAAGTGAACAAGGTGATTTTTTTTATTGATTTATTTACAGACGCTCTTTAACATCTCAGGTCATCAGCGTCCCATTCAATTCAGGGCGTGAAACGGCCGACAAATTTTGCTCAGAGGCCTCTCTTTCAGGCTTGAGGTTCTTTTTCGTGACGTAAATATACGACACGGGACCCACGGCTTTACTTCCCTTCCGAAGGAAGCCATACTTTGAATTTTTACGCCTGAAAAAATCCATCGGTCCTGGCCGGATTCGAACCCGCGATCTTGGGTATAGGAGGTGTGAACAAGGTAAAAGTGACATAATTAAAGTGTAGTAGAATAGTTATAAAATATAAATATTTATAAACCAATAAAATTGACAAAGGGAATAGATAGATTAAGTAAAGTTTTAGCTTAGGGGCGCTGGTTACTAGCACTGTAACCGCCGGTTTCCGGCGAACGTTAGTTTTAGTTTTTGGTAGTTTTAGCTTCAGTTTTTAGTTTTGAATTTAAGTTTAGTAGTTAAATTATAGCTGGCTGCCAGTTAAGTTTTGTTTGCGAACTGGCTTTCAGTTAGAAAATTGTTTGAGTGTTTTAATTTGAGGTTTTGTTAATTTGCGTTATTGTTATTTTTATTAATTACTTTGTTTCATTAATTAAAGATGTAATCTGTATAAACAATGTTAAAAATGTAAGAGAAAAGAAAAATATAATAATCTATAGAAAATGTAATACATATCCTGGTATAGGCATTTAGGTGCCAGGACGTCGTATTACAGATATTGTTGTTGTTATTATTATTATTATCATCATCATCATCATTTCCCAACTCTAATTTCAACGCGTTGTCTCATAAACTTCTGGGCATTCCGCATTTCCCTCTGGCATAGGAGTATTATGGTAAACTTCGAAGTACGGGAGGCCAATTAGGGCCACTACGTGATGATAGTGAAGGTAATGATATACCAGTTGTGTCCTTAAACCCATAGGTACCTAAACTGAGTCTATAGGTATGAATGAAACGAGCTAATTATGGCGTGAATAGGCTCGGAGTACTTAGTTACTTAAACATGTCTGATACTACCCTCTCAGGAAACGGAAAACTTAGAAAAACCTTATCCAGTTGATCTATCTGGGAATAGAACCCAGGATCTCTAGATTAGTAGTCTCAAACGCTACCACTACGGAGCGGTTAATCACTTGAAATATCATCACATTCCTTTCAGTGCTGGGGGAAGATATTTGCCAGCACAATTGAAAGTTATAGCCTCGTTCTTCTTGCCAAAATTTTATTGAAGTTTTACGAGGCTTTGCTAACACTTTTCTTTCAATCTGCTCTTCAGAAAGAAAGTAGGCTACCTTTGTAACCAAATTACTTTACAAAGGACACGATCTTCAAAGAAACAAACAATTCCAGTCATGCTGACATCGCAACTGTGATAGGAGGTACCATCCTGCTGGAAATAGACAGTAGGAAGTCTCTAGTAGTCCAAATGAATTACACTAATTTAAACTGCGGCATTTGTCGGTTTGTACAGCAAGATGAAACCAAAAGTGAGGATCCACAACAGAGAACATCACATTCGAATTAGTTTTCTCATGAAGAGGGTCAGCTCTGGTGGTAACCATACTTGCCAAGATTGCTGGTTCAACCCGGTCATTCCTTCAGAAGGGAAGTAAAGCCGAGGGCCCTGTGTCGTAGATTTACAGACATAAAAGAACCTCAAGCCTTAAAAAAGAGGCCTCTGACCAAAATGAATCGGCCCTTTCATGCCCTGAATTGAATGGGACTTGAGATGTTAAAGAGCATCCGTAAATAAATAAAAAGGTAAACTCATGAAGAGGCGCAATGTGCAAACGTAAGGGTTTTCACTAGCCGAAATGTAAATATTCTTGGAATTGACGTTCTCACTTAAGTAGAACCATGTTCCCATATCCATAAAGATAAGCTGCTGGAACCCATGGCAGTAATTCAGTCTTTTGTTTGTCGAGAGGTTACAGTGGCAACATGACATGCATGCAGTTTGTGGGCTCCCAAACATCAGCCACAGTTTACACAAGAACTTCAATGGGCAGACCAGCAACCTGTTTCACTGTTGCACTTGGTGAAAGTTCAGGATGATCATTTATGATTTCCAGTTTTTTCACCATGGTGAAAGGAGAAGCTTGCCATTGGTTTATTGTGCAATAAATTATATTTGACATCTTTTATCAGAAAGTTTTAAAATACATGCGATCAGTAAACACATGTAGTGCTTCGTACTGTATTGTAATTTACTCATAACAAACGCAAACGATGACATTTACGATTTCATTAAGTACAGTACAGTCACGTGCGTCACAATATTGTCGCGGATAACAAACACGCAATCCTAAGCTTGATGGCAGAGACTCAAACGCGTCCTTTCGTAAATACACTTCTCATATACGTGTAAAATCTACTGAGCTAAGAAGGCTATTCAATAAAAAGTATCACAATTTGTAACAGGTATTTTTCGCTCTAAAATTTAACATTATAATATTTTCTTATCGTAACCTGAATGTATGCATACTACCAGATTCACTGTTGTCGCTTTCGGTGCAAGTTGAGACATGTTCAGTTCCGCCTACAGAAAATGTGTGCGTGCCTTTTCGTAATGAGATTTTCACACGTATATCAGCCAATGATTAACTCTAAAAGGAAATCTGCAGCTTCCTTTAACATCATCTTCAAATGTCACGCGAACATCCTTTTGTTCAGGAGTCAGCATTCTTGCAACCCACCGTCCGCAAGCATGTCTCATTTGCTACTTTCCATTAACCAAAATATGGGTAGCACCTAGTGAAATTTTCAGATTTTTTGATAGCATTCTTAGAATGTTTTACGATCCTCTCTCAAAAAGACAGTGACAATGTTCATTTTTCCTTTCGTTAGAGTACAAACTGAATCTTCTTTTGAAATTGATTATCTCTACTCTTTAAAACATTTAAACAATCTGTACGATAAAGCAAGCCTTGTAACATTGTAGGTCATAGGTGAAAATTTGTTGAGACGAAAGCAGAATTTCAGAGATCATGCTGTTCGTTTCCTGTCATCTCCATTTTGCTGTAGAATTTTACACGAATAAGAAGCGTAGCTACGAAAGGACGCATTTGGGTCTTTACCATCAAGCTTATGAAAGCTAAATACGTGTTTGTTATAAATACAGACGTTGCCAAAAATGTATACACACTTTAAGCAAAGAACAAACTGTGTTAACATAACAAAACTGAATTTACACAAATGATCTTACACTTTTACAGTTACAACAGTTGCTCAAAATGTCCACCATCGACGTCGATACACTTCTGAGTACGTTGAACTACTGATTGAGCAACGTTTGCGAAAGGGTCCTCAGTGATTGCAGCACATGCCGTTTCAATTTCTTCCCGAAGTGCTGTCAGTGTAGCTGGTTTTCTACATCCTTAAGAGTTCCCCATAGGTAGAAGTCCAATGGAGATAGATCCGGAGAAAGCTGTGGAAACTCAATCGGACCTCTTCGTCTTATCCAGTATCTTGGATACTTTAAAATTGCTTTTCGCTATAATAATTTTGGCTCCATTTTGTTGTAGCAACGCTAGCATAACATGTGTTTACAGAACATCATATTACACATTACTGTTGTTTTTTGTCCAACTTTGAAATATATTAAATAGAAATCTACTGTGAAAGTGTGTATACATGTAGCATAACATGTGTTTACAGAACATCATATTACACATTACTGTTATTTTTCGGTCCAACTTTAAAATATATTAAATAGTAATCTACTGTGAAAGTGTGTATACATTTTTGGCACCTCAGTATGTTATGTTTATCTCATTTTTCGATGTTCAAGGAATGGTCTATCAGAATTCTGTACTTGCACGTGCAACTGAAACTGGACAGCACTACAGAGATGTCCTGAAAACTCTGTAAAGTCGATCACATGCAACAAGTTGAATTATGCACAGCTGCACATCGTAAAATTTGTTGCTCAGTATATCACAAAAATAAATATGAAGTGTGTTCTTCATCCTCCCTATAGTCCAGATTTATCTCCAAGTGGCATTCTTTTCCACAAATTGAAGAAATGCGTTCCTGAGAGGCATTTTTAATCATCAGAAGCAGTGGTGAAGGCTGCGGAGAAGATTATAATAGATCTGTCAAAAAATGGTTTTCAGGGTGACTTTAAAGATCTGCAGAAACGCTGGAACAGTGAATTACTTTGCATTTCATCGGGGACTACATTGAGAAAAAAACATCAAAATTATAACTAAAGACAGGCCGTAAAAAAACGTAGGATTGAAATAAGAATTCCTCGTGCGTGCATTAGTTTTAAAGTAAAGGGAAGATCAGCGGAGGTTAGTGAAACACTCTGTATTGTCATAGCCAAAGGCATTATTATAACTCGGGGAAATTGAAAAATTGTAGTCTATAAATGAAAAATTTAATACAACTCGATAAAATACAAATTTGGAAATTGCATCATGACTAGCCGCTTGCTCGTTACGTAAATATTGTTTGGCCTGTGTCAAACCATGATAGGAAAACCAAATCATATGGTATTTTGTATGCGCTCAGTTAAGTTGAAAGGACGACCGTTCTTCTGCAGAAAGTTCCCGCATTTGTTCCGTGTATTTTGGCAAAGGAGATTACGAAAGAATTTTGAAAGCTAAGATTCTCACGGACAATCCTTAAAAGATATAAAGAAGTAGTGCTTTGTCACATTTCAATTAAAAGGAGTATGGCTGCTTGTATAGGAAATTTAACAGTCACACTAAAAGAAGATAAATACGACTTCGAAACAGAGATGTAAATAAAAGAGCAGTAACAAATTCACTTTTAGAAGTAGCAGCATAATTGCACTGAAATGCTAACATCTGAGAATTATGCATGGTGTATCAGCACTCCTTTAAGTGTAATAGTTCCCAGGAAAATTTAAGATGGTGGTAATGGAGAAGACGAAAGAAGAAACGAGCAAGCATATGAGCTAAATGAGCTTCTTCATGAGTCAAAAAATTCTTGAGCAACTATATTATCCACAAGAAACAAGATTGCTTTCTGTAAATACGCAACTATTAGAAATGCTTGTAAGCGTAGCATGTGAATAAAAATATTAAAACTAGATAAAACTGTTTGGGACACTTATAAGTCACTTTCCTGTCAGCAAACTTCGCGTTAAAGGGGTAAACTAATTAAAATAATATCCTATCATTAGACTAGAACACACTTCACCCGTTTTATGCAATTTGTTTATTTAAAATTTCAAAACTCTCATTGATAATTTGCCCGAATTTTTTATTTTTAACAATATGCTATTTGATTTTGTTTGAGCACGCACATTTATTTGTTTAAATGCCATAATCAAAAGAAAATCAGTAACTCTAAAAATATTCGGAAATCATTGCACCTATTGATCTAGCCAGAAAGAAAATGAAAAAAGTATGTCAAAACAGAGGAGAAGAAGGGGGAAAAAGAATTTAGAGCAATATTCTAAAAATAGCTGGCCACGTCGTGCAGCGAGGGTAAAGTGTAAAAAATAAAAAGTCTAGTTTTTCGAATTTATAAATCAATTAGCATTTTAAACAGATTATTATTTTAGTTTTAATTTAAATGAGAAGTGAAACTCCGCATTAAATGTAATCTGCTTCGCGAAAATCGAGTTATGGGCGTTGATACGAGAGTAGGTCCATAAGTTTCCGGCCTAGCCGTTTTCTAGGTATGATAAAGACAAAATTATACTTCACTTTTCAATATAGTTACCCTTTATTGCAATGCACTTCTCACATCTTTGAAATAATATTTCAACCTCCCCCCCTAAATAGTCAGAAGTCTTGTCTGCAAAATGGGCATAAGCAGTATATATCACTTCTTCGTCACACTTAAATTTCCTTCCTCTAAACTCCTTTTTTAGTTTTGAGAAGAAGAAATATTCAATTGGAGCTGGATCTGGGCTGTAGGGTAGATCGTTCATCTCCTTGAAGCCACATTTCTTCACGGCTTCCTTTGCAACAAGAGCTGTGTGCACAGGCGCGTTGTCGTGAAGAAGGCGCACACTAGTCAGCTTTCCTTGCCTGGGAAAGGGGTCATATTAGAATAGTTTCAGCACCTGTAACAAAGGTTTACAGAACTTCTCTCTCGTTACCAGGGCAGAGCTCCAAAAATACTGAAAACAGATGACTCATTGCTGCTTTTGGACTGAGGAAAGAAGTCTATGCACCCACCTTGCACTAACCTTATTCATGTTTGTTTGAATGTTCATGAATAATTGGAAGGACTGTTGTTTTAGAAAGGCCCAACCTTGTTGCTATTTCTGTAACTTTGAGCCGTAGTTCTTCCACAATTTCTCCTTCCACAAAAAGGATGTTTTCAGGAGTGCGCACCTCCAAGGATGACCTGTACGCTCTTCGATTTCAGTGCTTTCTCGACCCGTTCGAAAAAGTTATGGGGGGATGTTTCCCCATGTACACCATCCAATCGCTGTTTAATTTCATTTAGAGCAAGTTCTTCTTTTGTGAAGAACTTAATATAGCTCGATACTCCATTTTGAACATTACCCAATCTTCTACACATAGGATTCTTTATGCAAATATATCCGAACAATTGAACACAGCGGAGCGGAAGTTAGACCTGCAATTATTTACTTTACACCAGATAAAGCTTTTGTGGAGGCGAAAATCCTTATCGGCTAGGCCGGAAACTTATGGACCTACTCTCGTAGCTTAAGTCAGCCCTACACCGCGTGCGTTGACACTGTGTGACATCAATGAAGGGGTAACACTCAATATATCATGATCGAGACACCGTACAGGTATCATTGAACTACATCGAAATAATTTCAGCGAGTTTAGAGATGGCTTAGACAGATAATTTGACGTAGAAGACTTGTGGTCTGTCTATTCAATTTTCGAAGCTATGACTATAAGTTTCTAAAGCGCCAGTACGGCAATGACTAATGTAGATGCCCGTCGAAAACATAACACACGATAACGAAGGGAAGTTTAAAATTTTTCACTCTGGCGCAATGGTTATGGCATTAGTTCTCCTGTAAGAAGTATGGATTTCTTTTTGGGTTCGAATCTCGTTCGCCACTTTTTTGTAGTTTTATTTATTTTATGTTAGGTAAATCCAGTTTAGTCATCATGTTATTAGAAAGCTTATTAGCCATTGCATGTTGGTAATATATTCATTGTTAAGAAAGAGAATAAAACATGAAAGCATTAAGTAAATTTCATTCATAATTCTTTAGTATGCATAAAGTAGCACTTCATATTAATTTAAAAAAAAAATTAACGGCATTACAAGAATTGAACCCGTGGCCTGGGGAACTCAACTTTTGCGTTATGCATTACACGTTTCCTTCCTTAAAAAATCCTCTCGCAACATATTTCATTTCATGTATCGCCAGTGTCCACCGCTTATGGTGCCTCAGTACTAAAAACGGGCGTTAAACACCATTAAAAAAATGGTACGAAGTAAACTAAAAGAAAGAAACTTTTCCATGCATAAGTATATACAAGAAATATCTAGGTCCCTCCCTGCCGCTTTGACTGCATTGGCCTTCTCGCGTCGTCTGTAGCTTGTGAACTTGAACACTATAGGTGTCAGTCTATAGGGATGAGTGAAATGAAATGAATTAAGACTGCATAATTAGTTTGGAATTTTTGACTCCTTAAAGCTATTTATCTGGTATTCATCTTTTCAGGTTAAGGAAAAATCCCGAAAAACTTTTAGCCAGACAGCCTGACCTGAGTGGGATTAGAACCAAGGACCTACAGCTTATTAGTCGCAAATACTACCTGTAAATCATAGAATCAATATTATTCATTCATCATAATCACAAATTTCACGATCGGTTTAATGTCCAGGGCCTTGTTATTATAAGCCAATAACCTCGACACTTTAAACCGAAAGTTGCGCAACACTTTTACAAACATGCATCATTTGCCTGTAGATTTATACAGGACGCCGAAAGCACAGTATCAAAAGATAATGTAAGTACCGATACATTGTAGACCGCAATGGGCTTTTTTTTTTAGATTACGTAACGCTTAGAAATGTAAAGAAAAATAAAAAGAAATTTTACGAGAACTGTGCAGAAAGCATGTAATTAGCTAATTTATTGTTTTATCTCAGAAAGGTTTATTAGAAGCATTGTTTCATATTTTTTCGAAAAAAAAAAACCCTGGACTTTAATATCATTATTTACGCCATTCTAAACAGCACTCTCTAATTGCACCATCTCAGAAACGTTGCTGCTGGAAATGTTTTGCGTGAGCGTGGAGCAAAAATGCATCTCACAATGCGCCGTTGTAAATACCTGGGCGGGGTGTTTACGATATCAATCAGGAAATAATAGCGTCATAAAGTGAGATAAAGCCTTGGATTTATGTACTCCCCGTGTGGTTAATGCGATGGTACTTTTACGTGTCACCAAGAAGGCAGTAAAACATGCATGAATGCCCGCCGGAATGCGGCTTTCATCTGTTTCCTCCAGCTGGAATGAAGTTACTGCAAAAGCCGTTATAACACTGAGGCAATCTGTGACAATGAAGAAATGCTACTGCTTTCAGTGAGGAACTTAAAGAAATCTTTAAAATTGCCATGTTTATCATAAATACTGATAAAGGAAAATGTCTGATGCAATAAATTCAAAGATGGCTTTTCTAAATGCTTAAATATTGTGTAATCATTAGGCCCATTATTATAAATATACTCGATAATTCAGCTCCTAAACATGCAAATCGTTGAAGGAAGTATATTGAAACTATGCACCTCATTAAGAACGGTAATTTCACATATTCTTTTAAGGGAAGTACTAAAGGGAAAGAAAGGCGGTCAAAAATAATATTTTTATTTTTATACCATTTTAATGTTTAGAATTTTCTGCTTATTTTGATTTGATACTCATTGTTGTTCCTTGGTTATAATTATTTTTAGTAAATTATTAATTATGTCACTGAAAACCCAACTTTTAAGGGGGGGGGTTTCGCGAGCACTTGCTCAGTTAAAAGTCTATAACTCAGGAAATATTTGCTTTATGATTTGTCTTGAATGATAGAAAAAGTTGTATTTCATAAATTGGCACCGTTTGGTTCCATGGCATCAACCTTTTTTTGTTTCACAGTGTTGGGGGGCTTTAGCTGGCGTTTCTCTCAAAAAGTTATTTTTTCTGTAAAAAATATATTTTGATTGTAATTATTGAAAAACTACATTTTTTTGCATAAGTATTCCATTTTTTAAGATTTGTTTATTTATGAACGCTCTTTAACATCTCAGGTCATCAGCGCCCCATTCAAGTCAGGGCGTGAAACGGCCGACAAATTTTGCTCAGAGGCTTCTTCCTTCAGGCTTGAGGTTCTTTTTCGTGTCGTAAATGTACGACACGGGACCCACGGCTTTACTTCCCTTCCGAAGGAAGCCATACTTAGGGGTTTTACACCCGAAAAAATTCATCGATTGTGGCCGGATATGAACCCGCGATCTTGGGTTTAGAATGCAAGCATAGTTACCACTGCACCACCAGTACCGACTCCATTTTTTAAGGATCTGTATAAACTAATACTTTGAAAATTTTACAACTTATGCATGATATTATTGTGATGGTGTGGATCTATTATGACAGAGATAGGATAAAATATTGACAACGTAAATTTGGGGAAAAAAATAGAAATAAGCAACAATTTAAAATTATTTATAATTCGCTTCAGGAACATGATACAGTAGTAAAAATATATTTTATCAAATTTCAATTATGTGCATTTGTATACTGTAGAAGTTTCATTTTATTAGCTTTAATAGTCCTTGAGAAAATTTAACATTACAAGGATAGGCCTTTCATACTCTTCTAAAGAAGCTAATGGTCCTTCAACATGTTAGCGCCATCAGTTCTTGTATTTTCAATACATAATTTTTCGAACACTTGCTCAATTAATAAATTCTTTTTAAATTCATCAACGTTCTTATAACGTTTAGAGTTAATTACCGCAATTATAGTATGATATACACCTGACGCTGGTGTTTTTATTAAAATGTATATTTCAGTCCAATACCTTAGTTTATGTCATTTACGGCTGTCAGCCAGTTAAAAGAAAGTAATCTCTTTCCTTGCTTTGTTCTCTTTTAAAATAAATCCGTCATGAGGGAACTGCGTAAATTAAACGAATTCCGCACCTAGTAGAATAACTTTAAAAAAGAATAATAAAAACCTTATTATCGTCATATTAACTAATGAAATGAAATAAGCTATGGATTACTGTGGAATTAGCGGAACAAAATTAGAATTCTTGCAATTTATACGTATCACGGAGAAAAATAATTTTCAACATGTGAGTATTTTTAAACAATTTTAAATGTACCCATGTTTATGACTGAGCCCTTGATATCATCTTTACATTCACTAAAATAGAGAGAAATAACAGAAAGTTTCGCGTTACATTAAGAACATATTCACATGTTTCAATAAAAAAAAATCATGTTACTATTCCGAAACAATTACAATACGCTATGAAAATATACACAATCAATAATGTACAATGGAAAGTTTCATCTATTTTCAGTGGCTTTGAAATTTAATTTAGTTTAATTTAATTTAAACGTTTTCTGAAGGTTTTACAGAGCGCTCTTACATACATAATTCTCAAACACATATTAGATTAATATTTCACAGCTACTATCCTCAGGACGATGCTTTTGTGAAATATAAAATATGTGCATTGTTACAATTACAATTTGTATGTTTGAATTATATTTATTTTAAAGCAATACAGAGAAAATTAAACTCCAGAGACTTTTTAAATTTTTGGTTTTAAGTATACCCCTACTCTTAAAATTTCCATTTATCAATTTTCAGAAACTATTTTTCTTATTATATTTAAATGGCATATACCGATTTATGCTGTGAAGAAACATGTCGCTAGAGCGATTTTTAAATTTTGGATTACAGGTAACTCACCACTCCAAGTAACTCGATTTCCCTTATTTTAAGGAACTATTTTTCTTATTTTATTTAAATACTATACACGCAGTTTTGTTGCGAAAAAGCAAATGTTGGTATAACTAGAGCAATTTTTAAATTTTGAGATTCAGGTAAACCCCTACTTCTAATAATCTGATTTAACTAATTTTCAGTAACTAATTTTCATGTTTGATTTAATTGGTATATGCTTTGTTTTGAAAAAATGGTGCTGCTAGAGCAATTTTTATGTTTTGGGTTTCAGGTAAACCCCACTCGTAATGGCTCCATTACGCTGATTTTAAGAAACTGTTTTTCTTGTTTTATTTCAATGTGATATAAGAGTTTCCTTGAACATTTTTAAATTTCGGTTTTTAAATTTCGCTTAACTCCCACTCGTTTTTCAGGTTATCCCCACTTCTAATAGCCCGATTGCCCTAGTTTTCGGAAACTATTTTTATAAATGTATTTTCAATATACTGAGTTTCGTGGATAAATGACAAATTGCGGATGCTAGAGCATTTTTAACGTTTTTAAAAAAAATGCTTTAGGTTAACCCCCCCCCCCAATGGGCCAATTTTCCTGGTTAACGAACTCGATAAATCGTTTGTTAAATGATGGTTGTATGATGAGTTTCGTTAAGAAAAAAAATTGGGACCGCTAGAGCATTAACACACATACATATTATACGATATACTCAATCCGTTCGGAATTTTCTAATACGAACATAATCTCAAAGCTAAATGTTACGCTTGAATATTGACAAATATGAATACACAATAAAAAGTATTTAAACGTTCATTATTTCTGAGAAAAGGACTCTACTAATAACTGAGATTGTTAATGAAGTTCGTTCTCTTCAATACAATTCAAAAGTTATAATATATACAGTGATGAAGCGTCGGTCCTGGTTCGGGCGTAAAAATCCTAAGTATGGCTTCCTTCGGAAGGGAAGTAAAGCCGTGGGTCCCGTGTCGTACATTTACGGCACGAAAAAGAACCTCAAGCCTGAAAGAGAGGCCTCTGAGCAAAATTTGTCGGCCGTTTCACGCCCCGAGTTGAATGGGACGCTGATGACCTGAGATGTTAAAGAGCGTCCATAAATAAATCAATCAATCAGTGATGAAGCATACCTTTTTTGTGTAGGGTAGGCTGAGAGAAATAACTGAAAGTCTACTTCATGATAAATATGCCATGAAAACGGCTCCATTATGTTATAATCAAAGTTCATTTTAAAAAATAGCGTTGTGACTATAATAATGTACAGAGGATTTGAATTTTGTACAGCCACAGGTGACCGAAGTTATTAAGGGGCGGACTCGTGGGCGGCTAGTTTGGGGTTCCACTCCCCAGGACCGTCCTCCCTGACAGGTATTTTCCAGATTTTCCTCAGTCCTCATAAATGGCAAATGCCAGGGAGGTGCCTAAACTTAGGCCTGCAACGCTTCCTTCCTTAAAAAAAATCTTTTCCCAGTTTATCATCTCATGTATCATCAGTGTACACCACCTGTAGTGCCTCAGTAGTAAAAACGGCCGTTAAACAATATTAAAAAAATCGAGTTTTCTAAATTACGTCGGGAATGTACTCAGGATAACAAAATTATTGAATCTAAATAGAGCATACTGTACATACATAAATAATATATATATACACTGTTAATTAATAAAGTTATACTACTTTAATTAATGTATTTTTTCATACTCAATCTGATGTATTTACATATCTGCATCTGCAGACGAACTGGTACCTGTGTTTGAAGTCACAAACATTTAAAATGGTACATGATATTATTGCCACACATGCCGACACTATATTGACCAATTGCCTATCGCAATAACAGTGCTAAAGGATACAACCAAGACTGTAATATGAAATGATCACTTGATGGAATGCATTCATTTAGCTGTGTCCAAAATTTGATTTGATTTGTTTTATTTACGGACGCTCTTTAACAGCTCAGGTCATCAGCGTCCCATTCTATTCAGGGCGTGAAACGGCCGACAAATTTTGCTCAGAGGCCTCTCTTTCAGGCTTGAGGTTCTTTTTCGTGTCGTAAATGTACGACACGGAACCCACGGCTTTACTTTCCTTCCGAAGGAAGACATAGTTAGGATTTTTACGCCCGAAAAAAATCCATCGATCCTGGCCGGGTTTGAACCCGTTATCTTGGGTTTAGAAGGCAAGTATGGTTAGTATCCAAAATAAATTAATTTACAATAGACAGGTAATTTTCCCCGGTGATAAGTTTTTCGGCAGCACAAGCCCTTTTGCTCCCCGTGTACTTGGAGCCTATATGTAATAATTAAATTAAATTACATGCATATTAAAAATTGTCCGTTTTCCACTATTCATCCTTACATTTTCAACGTTTTTCTCTATAAGACATCGAGTCGTTTTACTGCAATTAAGAAGAAATAAAGAAAACACAGCTATAAATAAAGCGTTATTGATCTATTAGGCTATCCGGGGTCTCAGGTAAACTGAAATAAGGTTTAGGAAGTTTAAGGGGCATTAGGTCAGTTTTTAATCAAAACAGGTCAAAAAATTAAAAAAAAAAAACATTTTTTGTTGCAAATGGTTCCTTGAACCTTTGGGCGCACAGAGTCGACATTTGCATGCCGTCCATCCTTTCTTCGGAACCTACAGCAGTTAAAGACCTCCGCGTGTTCTATTAAATTACACTGTTTTTTTAATAAAACAGATTTTTTTCTCAAAAGTTCATTTTCATACATTTAAAATGTTCCATGCTAACAATTTTTGCTTAAATTCAATTACATTTTCCCAAAATGTGTAGACGTATCCATTGTTAAGTCTACTGGCTGAAATACATTCTAACACCAATAATAATTTCAAAAATATTTTTCTTTGAAAAAATGATCAATTATAAAGATGAAATTTTCTTATAGATTTAAAAAATTATTACAGTCTACTCGCCAAAATTATTTCATATATATTTCTATACAGTTTTTGATTGTGGTTCAAAACTTCAATTGGGAAAATGTCAACCAACTTTGTCAAGTCGTGAGCCGCAAAGGACATTTTGATTATTCCATATATTTAGGTAATAAAATTTATGAAATAATTTATTGCTTGCAAAAATGAAATTTGTTATACATACTAAATTAACAGCAATACAATCACTGTAAAAGATTTCATAAAATCTATACAAAATTGCCGAACTTTGAAAATTCATAACCAGTATCCAATAAGAACGAGTTTTAAAAATAATAAGACATCATAAGTGTCATTCGCTGTCATATTAAAATAATTACATAATTTCATACAACACAATACAACTAAATATATCGAAATTTTATATATTAAAATGATAATGCCTGAATGCTGGACTTTAAGTTCTACAAAATCCCAGAAGCGGCTGTCTAAGAAGGCTAACCTATACAGTAATGAAAATTACCATGAAAGACCACGTTCAGCCCTTCCTGAGAGTTACTTGGAAACTCTACTATGCTTGCGCAAGGCAGGCTGAGTCTTCGACCGTATTATTCATGACTGACTATTTTATCACAGACAGCGCCTAGTTCTAAACAGTTCATCAATAAAAAATTAACACATACGAGTGCATCACAACCATATACGTAAAGCTCATATGTAAGTCTTCAAATCATGGTCCATGTCTAGCGTTGTAACGCGCCACAAGCCGGGGGGGAAAGCATGTAACTGGAGATGTTATCGAGCAAAGGGAACTGTGCTTTACATCGCTGTGACTGCTTAGCATTCCACAGAGTAATATGAAATAACAGGAAACATAAAGTAGGCGAGCCAATATCGGATAAATCAACAAACTTAATCTTCCGTAAAACACTGCAACGGCGTTGTAAATACCTTTACGCAAGTAATAGCAGAAAATGGCTTTGTCCTCACTTGAGCGTTTTTGTTGATCAGTACCATATAACTGCAGAAATATTTTATTAGTTTCGTCATGCCTGTGCTTTCGCTCTAAAGCTTATAACTTTTTTCTCTCTTTCAATGTTCATATTATTCCTAAAAACTCAAAGAGGAATAGTATCCATTAAAAGTGGGCGTAAAGATGAATTATCGATATTACAGAGTGCAACGTCCTGTAATAAAGCTTTTATAAGGCACAGGAAAAACAAAATAGAATCAGTTTATTGACGGTGATGCGCAAGTGCCTGGATACTGTAACTGTTTTAGATTCAAAAACAGTTTATTGGCAAATAAAATTTTATTTTTGGAAAATAGTTGCGTTTAAAGCGCAATATTACAAAAATATAAATTTATACATTTCAATATAAACTTATTAATGAAAAAGCTCTTAAAGCTTGAAGGAAATTTCCTATACTAAATGAGTGGATATTAATATTGTGCCAAGTGTGTTAATATGCATTGTTAACATACGCTGTTTAACTATTGGTCACTTTTCTCACTCTGCGAGGTAAATGCAAGTTTGAGCAAAGGAGGATTGTTACAATGTGCATTAGCAGTTGGGATTAGCATGACTTGGTCTTCTGGTGAGAGATGGGCAAGGAGAAGGCCATTGTCGCTGATCTCCCGATGGGCGAAGTTAGCACATATGCAGAGTGGCCCAATGGAGTGTGACGGCATTCAGAGTCTTCTGGTGGGACACTCGTATAACATTAAATAAAAATAATTTTTCAAGGAACAAATAGCTCTATGCAATTTATTTGTTAAAAATCACATTTTTTAAGTGGGCTCCATACAACGAACATATTCGCGCGTAATCGGCTCGGAAAGTTTACCGTAACTCGCTGCAATAAATCATGATCAACGTCCCCAATTTCACGAGTTATATTTTCTTTTAACTACTGGTGAAATGCAATACATTTTACTTTTTCAAATATTCCCATAAAAATAGTCTGCAGCCGTGAGATCGGGCTGGCCAGGCAACATCAGCAAATCGAGAAAGCATGCATCCAGGAAACAGGATCTGCAGACTGCTAACTGTTTCATGGTGAGCTGTAGCACCATCCTGCTGGAACCAAAACTCATTTTCATCATTATCTTCCATCTGAAAATGCAGTGATATCAGCATTTCTTGCATATTAAATTCTACCCAAAATCTTCCCTGAACGTAGGAGATTGACTTAGAGTCAATAATCTTGAAACAGCAAGGAATACACGTTTTTCAACTGTCCAATTATCAATACTTTGTTAACTAAATGGACAGTATAAATTGCATAGCATAGCAGCCAATACCATAGCTGTAAAGCAAAATTGGTAGAAACCGCAGCGGACTGAAAACCGTCATACGCCATTGGGTTACTTGTGATTTTTAAAATAAGTTCAGATGAATAAATTGCGTTGTGCTACTTATTACTTGAAAAAAGTATTTTTATTTAATTCTATACGTGTGTCCCAAAAGAAGGTTCTGAAACCCGCCATATTCTGTTGGATCAGCCTGATTAAGTAAAATCCACAATGTGAATTAAATTTGCAATTAATAAATTGAACCTCAGCTACTCTTTGTTCATGGAAATGTGTATCTCTTTATAGTTTCTCCTTCAAACCCTTTGTTTTAGGATGTTCGGAATAAATTCAGATTAGTGTGAACTTGCCCCTTGCTGTGCCACGTGCTAAGCAACAACCTACGAAGTATCTTGAAAGTCGCGAGTCACTCTGTGGCAGTTTGCGACAATATCGTTCGAGTAATCAAATGATTTTATTTTACAAGCTTTAATATTCATGCTTATTTCTTTATATGGTTATTGAACTGGAGCGGGGGAGGATAGTTGAGCCTTTCCTTTGTGCCTACGCCTCCAACAGGGGCATATCCGGGAGGAAGGGACAAGGTGAGGAAGAACCCAGGCATCCAGGATCCACGTACGGTACTGCGCCGACACAGATAAGATTCCTTACATGTTTATGGATAGAAATCGATGCCAATTGAGGATCTCCCCTTCTCCTTCTGAGCTACCCAAGTTCGTCTGAAGGTTTGCTTCCATTCCAAAGGGCTGGGCAAATATGTTTACAAAGCGCAAGGCACCGTCACACCTCACTATAACAGAACTAACGGAATAAAACAAGACAGTGGAAAATTAGTGCGTTTCCCTAAGTCACCAGGGAAAAAACCTACGCTCAGGATGGCCAACCAACGGGAATTGAACACAAGACCACTCGAATGCGAGTCTGAGACGTTACCGCCTAAGCCACCCTCTGTACTTATTTGTAGAAGGCGGTTGTTCAGGCATTATAAAGGTAGAAAAGGCCAGGAAAAAAAACACATAATTACTGGTAACTGAGCGTTAATTTAAATGCAACCATCGTTAAATTTCCAAAAATAAGTACTTTTGAATTACTAGTTACCTAAAGCTATATGAAAACCCTTTCTGTATAATAAAGAAAAACTAAATAATTATTCCCTTATACAGAGGTTGCCAAAAATGTGCACACACTTCAACCAAATAAAAAACTGAGTTAACATAACAAAACTGAATTCACACAAACAGAAAATTATGAGCACTAATCATTTTAGACAGTTACAACAGTTACTCAAAATACCCACCATCGGCGTCGTACCGTTTAACTTAAATTGTGCCTCATCGAACCAAAACTTTCCTTAAGAAAGCCTCATCCTCTTGCACCATGGTCCGAAACCACTCGCAGTACTGCATTCTCCGATCAGGGTCATCTACAAATAATGTATGCCTTGGGGTGAAAACTTTTAACTTTGCTGTTTTAATAATACGACGCACGCTGGTTCTGCTAATTCCAGTCTCATGTACACATTGCTTTGTAGATTGCTGCCTTGAGTGCTCAAAACGTTATAAAACCATAGCCGAGGACGCGGAGCTTGTTGCTGTGCGAGGTCTCGCCCAGATCTACCCTTGTGAACATCGCATACGGTACGAGTCTCAAATTTGTCTGGAATGAGTGCAAATGTTACTCGCGTTGGAGGTTCTGTTCTGTACACACGGCACCATGGCTTTTGAACTTCAACAACATTCTCGGTTTTCCAATGCCACTTCAGAATTGCTTTCCGCTGTTCAAACGATAATCTTGGCTGCATTTTGTTGTAGCAACGCTAGCATAACGTAATATGAATCACATCTGTTTACAGAACATCATACAATAATCTTGGCTCTATTTGTTCATTCTTGATTTATGATAATTTTGCTTCATTTGTTCATTGTTGATTTACCTGTCACGTAGCAACGCTATCATAATATATGTGAGTCACCTCTGTTTACAGGACATCATACTACACATTACTGTTATTTTTCGGTCCAACTTTGAAATATATTAAATAAATATATAATGTGAAAAAATGTGTATGCATTTAAACAGCAATATTTGTAACAAAAGATTACGAACCAATGTTTTTCCAAAAAATTAGTTTTTCTGCTCAATTTCTGTATAAAAAAGCAAGCGAAACCTCCTTTTTTGGACCTAACAAAGAATGCTGCCGGAAATCCCAATGCTGTAAGTCGGTAATTCAAGGAAAATGTACGACGGTGTATCAGGTATAGCAGTCTCGCTTTCTTTATCGAAAAGTGGGATCTATTTTCCTTATTACGTTTCTGTTTAAGTCTTTGTAATTGGAGCCGAGCAGCCTGTTGCTGCAGTTCATATTTTCAGAAGCGAATAATGCAAACTGCGATTGGTAAGCTCACAAACTAATACAGCTCACTCACATTAAAAACAAGACTATGTAGCTATTTGCTTACGCAGCCTAAATGTTTATGTAGGTCCTCTAGTGGAGGGAGGGAAAGAGAGATTTTTTTTGTTGATTTGGTTTATTTACGGACGCTCTTTAACGGCTCAGGTCATCAGCGTCCCATTTAATTCCGGGCGTGAAACGGTAGACAAATTTTGTTCAGAGGCCTCTTCTTTCAGGCTTGATGTTCTTTATCCTGCCGTAAATGTACGACATGGGACCCAAGGCTTTACTTCCCTCCCGAAGGAAGACATACTTAGCGTTTTTACGCCCGAAAAAATCCATCGATCCTGGCCGGGTTTGAACCCGCGATCTTGGGTTTAGAAGGCAAGTATGGTTACTACCCACCAGGACCGATAAGAGAAAATAGTCTTCCTAATAATGACAGAAAATGCCGAAAGAGGTGGTATAGTACGATAAAAAAGGCCAAAAACACAAAAACCTTCCCCATATATTTTTGTACTTTTAAATCTTTTCTGGCAGTGACGAGTAAAAAGGTTGGCTTCTTAGTGATTGTTAATTTACAAGACGCTGTGGTAGGTAGACGTGTACCACGTGACCATGTGTTGTTAATAAACCCATGTCCCGAAACTCTTTGTTATGTGCTAGCGTCTCTGAAATTTAAGGAGGACGTAAGCAGTACGGTCACAAAGAAGTAAACAGCATATGACTGACACCAACTTCGATACATTTTGTGCATCGCCTGGTTGTGTCATGACGAACTCTTGGAATGATTCCCGGCATATCTTGTGTTGTGTCTCCACGGAAGTCTCGTACCAGGGTTTGCGTGTACTTCCAGAAAAAGAAATGGTGTCAGGTCAGGTGAGCGAGGGTTCAAGCTATTGGGCCTTCAAATACAATTCATCTGTTGCCAAAGGTGTAATTCAAATGACCAAGTAGCTTATAATCCAAGTGTGCTGGGTCGCCATCATGCTGGAACCACATCGCGCGACGGATTTCCAAATGCAACTCGTTCAGCAATGCCACTGATAAACAACTGTTACTAATGAACGCGACTTTTACTGCTTGTTGCGGTGTCTATTGGTTCGTTTACCTCCGTTCCGGAGGATCTAGCGAAACAACAAAGCATTTCAGGATGTTGGTTTATTAACAACATAAGATCTCATGATACCCATCTGCCGACCACCGTACCTTGCAACTAATTTTTTTACATACAATGTACAAGAGTTGACCCTATTTGTGACCCATTTTTAGAGCTTATATTTTTAACTGGGTTTTTAAGATGCTCTCGTTGAACATTTATGCACTTCTCCCAGCATGCACTAAGTTTCCGCAGCTTCCTGGAACAAGGATTATCCGAAATGTGTCATTGACTGTATGTAAGTTCCATAACTTCATAATATATGAAAAGGTCCTCCTGGAAGGTTTTCGTTTCAGTTTTGAGAACAGTCTGATGTCATTACTGAGAGCGTCAGAAGTTGAAGCCCTTGTGGCGAAGTATTTTCCTACAGAAAGAGCACAGTTCGTCCTAACTTTTCATGATGTTTCTGCCCAAAAGCATTTTGTAGTTTTGAAATTAAATTTACATAATAACAAACTTTGCAAATAATCAACCTATGTGCATCCCATAGGAAAGACAGCAATGATTGCACGCTGAATTTTGTAAGGGGTATACGCCGTTCATGTTACCATTACTTATTTTGTATTTTTATTTCAGAATCCCGTCACAAATCTGTAAAGAAAGTTCGCTCTAAAGTGTAATTAAGCTGTTCAATTAAGAATAATTATAGTTTTACACCCATAATTTCTCGCGGTAAAATTTAACTTTACATTATCTATCTATCTATCTATCTATCTATCTATCTATCTATCTATCTATCTATCTATCTATCTATCTATCTATCTATCTATCTATCTATCTATCTATCTTATCTATCTTATCTATCTTATCTATCTATCTATCTTATCTATCTTATCTATCTTATCTATCTATCTATCTATCTATCTATCTATCTATCTATCTATCTATCTATCTATCTATCTATCTATCTATCTATCTATCTATCTATCTATCTATCTATCTATCTATCTATCTATCTATCTATCTATCTATCTATCTATCTATCTATCTATCTATCTATCTATCTATCTATCTATCTATCTATCTATCTATCTATCTATCTATCTATCTATCTATCTATCTATCTATCTATCTATCTATCTATCTATCTATCTATCTATCTATCTATCTATCTATCTATCTATCTGTCTGTCTGTCTGTCTGTCTGTCTGTCTGTCTATCTATCTATCTATCTATCTCTCTATCAATCAATCAAAGGAAGATGGACGAGGTGTTGCATTTTCTGCTCTAACGTAAGAACACATTAAAAACCACTGCTTGCATTGTGGATCGCCGAATAACACTTAAGGAAACTTTCAGAGATTCTGGTAACTGAAAAATTGCATATGAGACATGTTTGTGCGCATGGGTCCCAAGACTGCTGGTTCCTAAACAAAAGACGTACGCGTTCAGGTTTGTTACAGGAAGATTCTGAGTTTCTTTTAAAGGTAGCTGCTGATCAAGCTACATCATTTCGATCCTGGGAACACACAGTAAAATTTTGTGTCGAAATCTCCGTCGTTATCGATAAAAAAGTGTTGCTTCTAATGGAAAGGTATGGTCTTTTCTTTTTTTGATATTCAAAGAATGATTTAAAAGTATAACTAGGCATTACCATAGAGATGTCCTGAAAACTCTGCAAGGACCTACCACACGCAAAGGCCACATTCCTGTACAAGCGGATGCTACACATCGCAAATGTTCTTACTGAACATCTCACAAAAAGAAATGGTGTGGCTTATTCCTTTTCCCCAAATTGAAGAAACAGCTTCATGGAGTCATTTGCCATCATAGAAGCAGTGACGAATTCAAGATCTTCTTATTTCCCGTACATTTCTGCTATCCGTTTATGATATAAACCATTACCCGCTATAATTCCCTCTGAAAAATGGAAGATTTTTGCTCACGAGTGAACTTTTAGTTCATTTAATGTGTGCGAGTTTGTTTTGCATACTTTAATGTGCTCCAGAGATAAAGATCGTATAGCATTAAATTAGGGGACCGAGAGGGCTATATGTTGTTAGCGATGACTCTATCGTCGAATATTTTATGAACTGCATGCAAGGAGACATGAATCCTGTTGGGAAGTCGCGTTCCCTCACAGTTAATTCACGGGAAAAGGGTTACAATATCCTGCTCTTATCTACAACTATTAATTGTATATTTAAAAGAAAGTATTATTCTATCACCGCTATTGGTGCATCACACATCTCTAATCTGGTGCATCTTTAGATCATACACTAATTCCTCCTGAAGCAGGTTAGGTTTTTCTGAACTTCGGTATCGATTATTTTATGAATTAATATATCCACTTAAGACGAACCAAGATTTGCCGTAAATAAAATAAGATTAGAGTCAATTTCTCCACTATACACACTTTTCTGCAGGGTCGCCGGGTTAAAATTCTAGCACTACAGTACTTTATAGTGTTTTAACTTCAGTAGCTTTGTAGCTGTTCTAACAGAGAAATAGGAAATTCCTGTGTGTTGAGAAAGACGTCAAAGTGATATTTCAGGGAAAGGTTCCAGAGCATGTCCAAGGTTATCAAACGTTTCTTCTGTGAGAACTGCACGTGACTGTGTGCGCTTTTTGGCAAGAAAACTTTCCGTTACACGAAATTTATTTACCAATCTGAATCGAACTAGAACTCGCAAGTTGAATAGCAGGGCATCTCTCTTGAAACAACCTCCGTACACCAAGAATCGATCCTGTGTGCACTTACGAATCGTAAATAAACACTCTTTGAGGAATATAATGCCTGAATTGAGATACAATAACGTAATTAATACATTGTTTTGCGGCACCTAATGAATACTTAATACACTGTCACACCGTCCACAAAAACATTTCCGTTCCTTCCTGGAGTTAAACTCGTACTGATCTCCTCTCCAGCTCCCCAGCCGTTTTCAAGCTTGGGAGTGAGACAAGAACTACAGAGCTCGTTCACATGTGGCAATCCCGCAAAGGAAAAATCATCCAGTTCAAACCTTGAATAAAATAGTATTCAATCTCTACATTATTTTACAGTTCAGATTATTAATATTATTAGAAAAATCAAACGTGATTCTGTAGTTGTACCAGGGCGCTGTAATTTTTTACGTGGGAGTTTTTAGTTTATTTAAGTTCTTAAACAAATTGGGAGCACCCTGCTTTAATTTTATTTTTAAAATGTATTTAATTATAAATCATAGTAAAATAACCCTAATGCTGGATTCCAGTCCGGTTTAGTATATTGAAGTTTTAATTTTGTTTAGTTATAGTATTAGTATTGTAGATTTTAAAATCTGTAGAATTTAAATTTAAATTGTATTGAAAGGTATAAGAGGAATAAATAAAATAAATCTGGAGTATTGTGTCCTGGTATAGAAACAAGATATCTGGATGTAAGTGTTGCAGAATAAAAATAAAAAAATCAAAATACTAATCAAAACCAACACGGAAATCAGCATTGTTTAGTTAGTCTGTATGTTTATAAAACTTAACGGAGCACAAAGACCACTGTGGTGTAATGTATATTACTAAGAACTATTGAAAAAAGAGCTGGAACTGGTTGAACAGCATTATACATTAGAAAATAATATTACATCATCAACAGCAAGTTAAAGCCCACCACAACAAACAACAGAAAGTAAACAAGAACAGGATAGGTGGATATGGAACACTTTTGATTGGATATGTGTTTAACGAGTCATTATTTTCATAATTTGAATGTGATAAGTTTAATTAGTTATGTTTATAAAAGTAGCAGTAATATTAAGATTACTTAAATCAATAATAATAATAATAATAATAATAATAATAATAATATATCATTGTCAATGATGTTTTCGATAAGTGCGTCAGTTCCTTTTTCTTACTATAATTAAGCATATTCACGATTATGTAGCACAGGCTAATATGGAATTGCACACATTTGAAAACAATTATCAAGTAATGAAGTGCACAATAATAGGAATAAATATCTAGATAGAATATGAATTAATTATTATTTGTAATTATTTCTACGTGTTTACAATTACAGCTTTACAACGTTTCCTTGATCCTGAAGTGCTTGTTAATTCAGGATCCTATACAACCAAAACCCGGTTGTTGTGTACATGGCTCCTCCATTCCTCTTTATTCATATTATCAAGTGAACTATACAAATACTTCCCTAAAGGCGTTCATCTTCCCTCATTGTTACTTTATTACTTTCTTCCTTTGCCTTGGTTACTTTCCTCCATCACTTTTCCCTTACTTCCCCTATATACTTTCCAAAACTGATTAAAAATTCCTTTCTGCTAATGCCAAAAGTGTTTAATGCCAGAATTTCTACCTGCAAATTACACCACGTCTTGTTCCACATTTCTCTCAATCCATCCGTTTCTGTACATTCTAATATAGAGTGAAAATTCTTGTCTACCTTATAACACAGTGAGCACAATTCTTTGTCTACTTTCACTCCACGTTGCCCATGCCACAACCACCCTACTCATTTTGTTACAAATCTCGTTATATTTTTCTATCCCCCACTTTTTCTTAAGATCGCGTGTTCAAACCCGGCCAGTGTCGATGGATTTTTTCGGGGCGTAAAAATCCTAAGTATGGCTTCCTTCGGAAGGGAAGTAAAACCGCGGGTCCCGTGTCGTACATTTACAGCACGATAAAGAACTTGAAGCCTGAAAGTAGAGGCCTCTGAGCAAAATTTGTCGGCCGTTTCACGCCCTGAATAGAATGGGACGCTGATGACCTCAGATGTTAAAGAGCGTCCGTAAATAATTAAAAAAATCTTGCTTATAACTTCTATAATATATCAGAGTACTCCTATTTCTCAGGATATCAAGCATTTCCTGTTTCTCTATATCATCTATCCTTGCTTTCGCTTTATTCCGCAGGCCATGCCCGTTTGGCTACTGTAAATTCACTTAACTCTCCCAAACCAATTTTGTCGTACAATTTCCTTTAATTAACCTACCCAACTTTTTAGTCATTTATAATTTTTTCTTGCGACCCCAAGCAGTCTTTGAGAATATTTCCTTCCTCCAGTGATTGTATCCTCTGCCAGTATTTCACAATGCATTTTATTACTAGAACTTTTCGGCCCACCTTCCTAGCTCCACCAGGGCTACTCCATTGGGTGCTGCTCTAGGCAATTCCTATATAATTTTACTGACTGCTCAATGAATTTGAATTATACATTCTCATTCTTTTTCTGTCCCCTTTATTTCTATCTCGTGCATCCTTTTCGATTCAACTGTATACTCTCTCTAAACAGTATATGGAATATACTCCAATAAACTTCCAAAAGTATAAAACTAAAGAAAAAAAAAGCTAACTACAGGCCAAGAAAGAATTACAATTACAACTCACAATTGTTGATTTTTTATTTATTTATTTATTTGAGCAGTGTTTAACGCCCGTTTTTATTACTGAGGCACCACAGGCGGCGGACACTGATGGCATATGAAATGAAATTATATATTAGGAAAGGATATTTTTTAAGGAAGGAAGCGTTCCAGGCCTAAGTTTAGGGTACCTCCCCGGCATTTGCCAGTTATGAGGACTGAGGAAAACCTGGAAAAACCCAGTTAGGGAGGACGGTCCTGCCGGGATTCGAACCCCAGACCTCCCGCTAACGAGTCCGCGCCTTAACGACCTCGGCAATTCGTGGTGGTCAAAACGGTTGAAATACATATTGTTAAACCATTATAATTTCAGCTCAAACCCTTTATAACTACGAGGATCATACTAAAAGTAGTGATCAACAATTTTTAAGTCTCTTAATGTTTATTTTTTAGATAAATCAAATATATCATCGTAATCTACAGACTTTTCTCTCACTTTTCAACACAGTCTCCACTTCTTTGCACACATTTTCCCCATCGTTCTGCAAGTTTAAAAATATCCTTACGATAGAACTCCGTTCCAGCTGCACGAAGACACCGACGCATTGCTTTCCGAATATTCTCCACCGTCTCGTAGTGTTAGCCTCTGTTCCTTAACAGAACCAAAAAGATGGTAGTAGGAGGGTGCCAAGTCGGACTATAGGGAGGATGTGGAAGAGTTTTCCACCCAAATGTTCTGATCTTCTCCTTGTGACATGAGCACTGTTAGGACGTGCATTATCCTGTTGCAGCATGATCTTGTTTCCAGGACGCTTATCGCACAATGTGCGACGGAGCTTCCAAAGTGTCTGTATATAGTGGGCAACATTTATGGTTTAACCAGGTTCAAGAAAACCCACCAGAATGCAACCCTGTGCATACCAGAAGACGCTACCTTTAACCTTCCCAGCAAATCGCACTGTCTTCGCTTTCTTCTTCGATGGCGAATGTAAATGGTACCATTCCATACTCTGAAGTTTTGTTTCAGGCTCGTAATGATGGAACAGCTTTTATCGCCTGCCACAATACTCGTCAAAAAATCATCAGTTTCATTTTGAAATATCTGAAAATGGCTTTGACTGATGGTTATTCTTTGACGTTTGTGGTCTTCGGTCAATAAACGTGGGATCCAACGGCACAAACTTTTCGATAATCTAAGCTTTTTATCATTTCTTGCACTGCACTATGTCCACTGCAAGTTTTGCAGCGATTTCATCCACAGTGATACGCCTATCCTCTCTAATGAGCTCATCAACTGTTTCCTTGTTGCAGTTCGCGGCCTACCGCTACGAGGCTCATCTTGGATACTCGTTTTCCCATTCTTTGAAGTGTTTCACCCATCTCCTAATACTGCTAGCACCCATGCATGTTAAAATCTGAAGTGAATTTCAGCAGCAGATTTTCCCTCTTTAACAAGGAATTCAATGACAATACGCTGTCGAAGCGATATATTGATGTCCGCCATTTTGGAAATACTGCCTGTGATTACGTGATAGAATCTAATGACGTGTGACAATATGGCAACATGTGATGTACGGTCTGTGGATTACGATCCTGCAATTAGTTTTGTTACATTGTTGGAATTTGAATTCTAACAATGGGTTGCTCACGACTGGCAGTATGACCTTCGTATATAAACTATTTTCTAGCTGAAACATAATGCAGCACCCAATACAACGAAGAGGAAAGGCACGACTGACGATGGAAATCGAACGCTGTAGCAATTGATTTTTAAAAATTAGTTCATCACGAAGTTAGTAAATAAAATATGAAGATCGCTTTTACGCTTAGGTTACCTCATTCTTGCATAAATAGGTTACCACCCATGGAATTTTAAAATATAATTCACGCCGGTACCCAACGGCAACTTCTTTGCCACATTTGTACTGCGCGCTGCCTACTCTATCACTCTTAAGGCGACTAATAAATAAAACATTAAAAATGAGGTTCGTTTACCGCAAAGAGTAATGTTTACAACATCCATAATTTTTGTATGTTCCGTCTTAAATTACATGCTGAGGAAATAATCGATACCAGTTATAGGTACTTTTAGCCATGAAATCAGCACAAATGGAATATAAGAGTTCGATAAAAAGTAAATGAGCACCAATTATATAATTAAGTTTATACATATCATTACCTTAGCTATTTACATTTTACAGTATGTTCAAAAAAGAATGATAATTTTTGACAATATACCTTTACTCTTCCTCATAATTTTGATGATCATCCTCAAAGCATTCCCCGTTGGATGCAATGCATCTGTTTCAGCGTTTTAGCCAGTCTTCAAAGATATGCTGGACAGGTCCTTCAGAATCGCCTTAGTAGTCTTCACCATTGCTTCTGATGATGGAAAATGCCCTCCACGAAGGTGTTTCTTCAACTTGGAAAAAGTCACACAGGGCTAAATTTGGACCATAGAAGAGCTACAGACATTGATTAATGTGCGATATTAAAAAACAGCATTATCGTAAGGCAGCATCCAGCTTGTTGCGTGGAAATGTGGCCTTGTGCAAGTGTGTGATATGCTGTTGGTGATAGAGCTTTGATGTTTGCTTTCGGACCGAAATGATGTAGCCAAGTCTCATCAGAAGAAACTCCGCACTTGCCTTTAACATGATAATGTTAAAGGAAAGTGCACAGAACGTCTTTTTTCGGGAAATAACAATTTTTAAACCCACCGTGCACAAACATGTTTCATGTACAACGTTTCAGCTAACAACGTGCGGGGGACACCCAGTGAAATTTTCAGAATTTCTGAAAGTTATATGACGATCCTCTCTGCATACCTTGAGCACCGTCATCAGAGTGGGTTAGACTGGGAGGGGGGGGGGGTTAAGTGTGTTCCTGAAACTCAGGATAGCTGAGTAATGCGTCGTACCGGGTGATGAGTAAAAAATGGTCGTTACCCACCTGCGGAGTAGGGGAGGATTCTAGGCCACCCTGCCAGTGGTGCATAACATCATACTGGTGGTCTAGCCGAAGAGTGAAGATTAGGATAGACAGCATATCTGCTTCCACACTGAAAGAGGGGGGGGGGGGTTCGCTTAAGAAAACAAACTACTGTCGCGCACCAGGGAGGAATTCCTCTGACACGTATCGTGACGGAGAAGGAAGTATCCTCATTGAACACAATTGTCAATGAGTTATTCCTGTAACACACAGTTTACTTTAAACAAATAAATTATTCTATCAAATGTGGTGGATTACATTAATTGAACTTCAAATACAATAATAGTTCATATAATTACTGCAGTTCTCTAAAAACCTCAGAAGTATTTTGGGTGCTCAAGATCTGCAGAGCTCGCCCCAGAGCATTTGGAGGGGTTGGAACCTCCTCCCTTTACAGGAACTTTTATTTATGGAGAAAGTTGAAACTTTAAATAAATACAAGATGCGGCAGAAAGAATGACCCATTTTAAATCTTGCGCTATTGTTGGTAACGCATCTTCAAAGATATGATGTTTGTGCCATTACGCAGTGCAGTTCAAAGCTTTTTCTGTGTGCCATATTACATGACCTTGGCCTCTCGCTACGCTGCACATACTGACAGTCAGATGGGGTGCAGGTCGAATGAAACATGATGCGTTTGCAATTGAAACGTTTTTCAAATGTGGCGATTGGTCGTAAGAACGCAGCTTTTGTTTCGACACCGGTCGGAATGGACAAGCTCCGTCACGGAAGGCGATTATGAGATGGCTCAGACAGTTCATGACACCATCTACTTGAAACAAGAAGCCAACTGGTACAGTAAAGGCTGCGTTCTTATGACTTAATCGTCACATTTGAAAACGTTTTAATTGCAAACGTACCATGTTCATTCAACCTGCATTCTATACTGACTGTCAAGTAGTGCTGTGCAGCAAAGCGAGCGGCCAAGGTCATGAAATATGCCGTACAGAAAATGCTTTGAACTGCACTAAGTAAAGGTGCAAACATCATCTCTCTAAGAATCCGTGAACAACAATAGAGCACGATTTAAAATGGCTCATTATTTCTGCCGCAACCTGTATATGGAAGAAACTCTTACATTTTAGAAGAACCGAAAGAAAATATCACATGAAAAAATGCATTACATTACGAAATTTGAAGTGATTCGTGGGAGTAAAAACGTAGCAGGACATTTCCAACATCTTTTGTCAAAAGGTATGTGAAATATTTCAGTAAAATATGCAAAAAGTTCGGGCGCAGGCCCCAACTCCTCACCTGTTTGAACGAAACTCCAAGAGCGACTAAAGAAATATAAATTCTGCTGAAAGTGGTTTTCAGTTATACAGCAAAGCTTCTTGTGCTAAAAGTTCAATCAGGCGCCACAGTCTCCTTCTTTGTCGCAACTTCCTGTTTTCATAATGCGAAGATCCAAAATTTCCGGAATTACTTGAGAACCTGTAGTTAAAACCGGTTCATCCTATGATTTAATTCCAGCAGCTCTGTGTAAAGTTAGTGTTTATTATTAGAATATCCCATTGCAAAGTCAAATCAAGTAGGATCAAGTATGACCGTTTCCAAAACGTCAGTCTCACAGGTATAACTCGTTTGGATGCCTCCATAATAAATTACTTTTAGTGAGCAGCTGGTCTCTGAAAAGACAACACAAAAATAAAAAATAACAGCGTGGCAATTCGATTTGCATGCGAATGTCGTGCAAATTACGAGGTCCCCCTTAAATGTTTAGTTTCTGGCTATGATTTTACTCTATTTGCATTTATCGCTCTTCCTCTTCCAGTTTGACGAGATCACGGTGTTGTATATAAAACTTTTTGGGTGGCCGAAAGTAAACTACATAAAAAGAATGATGCTAAAGATAAAGTTATTAATTTGGTTTTTATTTCTTCACTTATATTCAAAAGATCGCTTATTAACCTGGATTTAAATACCATCAAAAGTTTCAAATTTTGATTACACAACTAGAGAGAAAATAGAAAGGGTAATTACCCAACTTTTTTTAAATCTTGATACTAAATGTCTATACATGTTTTAGCCTCTATACCCCATACTTTCAATAAAATACAAAGCGCTTATTAGCGAATTCCGAAGTAAATTTTGCTTTACAACGAAACTCGTTATATGCTATTAAAATAAATAAAAATAGTTCCCGAAATCAGCGAAATCAGACTTTTAGGAGTGGGGGTTTGCCTAAAACCTACATTTAAAAATAGCTCTAATGGAACAGATATTTTTTTTTTCGCAACGAAACTCAGTATATACTCCAATAAAATGAGATTTCCGGGCTTATTGGCCGTGGTCCAAAGGGTATAAAACACCTGACATTTTGCCCGTCACTCCGTCGGGCATCTTCAGAGGATAACTAATCACCACCTGAGCTACAGAAATCGAGTGGTGATTAGTTATCCTCTGAAGATGACCGACAGAGTGACAGGCGAAACGTCAGCCCGTAAATCTCATTTTATTGGATTAACGCCGGCCGTGAAAGCTTACATACTATTTAAATAAAAAAATAAAAATAGTTTCTGAAAATTAGGGAAATAGGACCATTAGGAGTAGGGGTAAATCTGAAAACCAAAATTTAAAAATGCGCTCTAGCGTTTAATTTTCTCCCCGTTGTTTCAAAATAAAAGAACAAACTAACTCAGCAAATAAACTATAATTATAACGATGCATATATTTTTATTTAATAAAAGCATTGTCGCGAAGATAGCAAATGTGAAATATTAATCTAATGTATATTTGAGAATTATATTTGTAGGTAAGAGCGTTCTGTAATAATCGTCAGAAAATTTTTGCATTACTTTTTTTACTATAATAACGTTTAAATTAAATTTCCAAGTCACTTAAATATATGAAACTTTCGATTGTATATTGTTGAATGTGTATATTTGCTAAGCACATTTTAATTTTTTTCTGAATAGTGACATGTTTTTGTTTTATTGAAACATATGAACATCTTTTAAATACACAATGTAACTCGAAACTTTCTGTTATTTCGTTCTATGATGATACTAAGGGCTCAGTTCATGAACATGGTTGCATTTAAAAATTGTTTAAAATATTCACACTGTATAGTTTTGTCTATCAGTGGTCATATATGTCATTAATTTTGTGATTTAATCTCAATAATAATAATAATAATAATAATAATAATAATAATTCTAAAATTTTGTTTGTTCTTTTTTAATACCTATAGACTGCAAGAATTCTGATTTTGTTCCCCTAATACCACACAGTAATGATATAGCTTGTTTCATTTCGTTAGTTAATAAGGCCATAGTTTTGAATTTATATTCATTTTAAATTATCCAACTTGGTGAGCAATTCGCTTAGTTTATGCAGTTCCTGAGCGATTGGCTTTTTTATTATTTTCAGCCTGTTAATATATGAAACAAATAATCTACGATTTTGTTACTGGCCAAGGTGGGATGTTCAGTAAAGCCAATTTTATGAACTGAAGTGACGCGTTTTTTGAGATTTTTCATCTCACAAAAACTCTTTTTACAAAAATAAGAAAACTGTGAGGTTTATACTCACAGGATCCAATTGAAAACACTTCCAAACTTCACTCATCTTATTCGAAAAAGATTCACAAAACACACCGTCTTCTGTCATTTCCAAATAAACTAGGTAGCAGTGGCAAAGTGTTCATTAAGGCTGTAAGGTTGACCCTCCCAAAATTACTGTCCTGGCTTGTCTATGTTATTTTATTGACAAATTTATATGTTTTATAATTATAAATCAGTGCGTAGATAGCCGATAGCCAATACCCTGGTTGAAGACTCAGCCTGCCTTGCGCAAGGGCAGAAGAGATTTTTCCCTCACTGTCAGAGAGTTCGAAACTTCTTTCAAGAAGTTTTCATTACTCTGTAGGCCAGCCTAGGTCGAATCCTCTGTCCTCTAATAATGAAGGCTGCTTTCAAGTTGAATAATCACTTGCAATTTCACCAGTGCACTTATTTCAGCGATGCTCCATTGTCATTACCCAGGAAGGTTTCTACAGTCACAGCCGGTTATTGATATGATGAAAAACACTGACCAACGAGGAAGATTTTTGGGCACAGAGAGAAGTCAGCGATTGCCAAACCTGCACACTTTCTTCGTTTTCCTAACGCTAAACAATTATATCTTTATGAAAACTTATTTTCTTATCTCATGATTTTTTCCATCTACTGGTTTCAAAGATTAATGAAGTTGTTTTAATATCTGATGTTCTACACTTTCCTGCAGATGACCGAGTTCTCTTCTTTGGTACTGAACAACCGGCTTCAGTCCACTATTTTTTACTGCTATATGGACTCTGATATGTGAGATGGATCCGGTCTCATTCACAGTTATATGTCGATAAACAAAAACAGTTCTGTTGCTGTTAAAACGCTGTAGACACTTACGATATTTTCTCATGAACGTGTTTTTGATTTCTGTTAGCTAGCGCGGTACCCATGTCCGCAATGCTCTTTCATGTGAAATATACCTTACAGGTTTTAAAATTCTATAGATTCAACTACTCGCGCATTTTTAATTTCTGATCATCTATACCAATATCTTATATTTTTTCAATGAAATTTGCTATAGCTTTGGATATCATTCACGGGATCATCTTGAAGGTTGATTATGGCCATGTTAAAATTCAGCAACCTCTTTTTTAATTGCTGAAAAGATTATAAAATTTTATGAATTTGATTAGCATTTGCTTTTGCATATAATCTATCTTTTACAAAGCACTTGAAAAGCTTATTAAATAAAATACTATATTTAAAATAATGACTTGATATTTCTTATGAATGCTTAGGACATGTGTACTAATGTAGTACATTTCCAATTGCTAGTAGCCATTTCTTCAATGGTATGGTTCCATGACCCCCTCCTCTCCTTTCCACATTTGTTTCGGTACACAAGACTGCACAAGTAAAACGAGGCTTCGTCGGTTCCTAAAACGTTTTCTCAAAGACAGGATCAGTTCCATGTAGCATTGAATAAAGTTTTGGTTGATATGGCCTGAGTTTCATATCGTGTAAGAAGCTTCTTAAAGTGCAATAATTGATTCCCATTTCGAGAGACTTTCTGAAAAACTTGTGTAGACTTAATGACAGAGCTTTGAGCAACGTTTCTGCAGTTCAAGGTGGTAGGTTCAAGTAGAACTGACACCAGCCCTCACCAATACAGTATTCTTATTGTGTTTCCTTCAAAATCTGATATTTAATTTTAAGGATATAAATAAACATGAAGGATGTAAGTTATCTTTTGGTAACACTGGAGGGAGCGTGTCTTGATTAGTAATGGAAGCGGAGGCATCCAATGTTGCAGCTGCAGCAAAATATTAATTGTGGTCGTGAGCTCGCTATCTAGTATTGTAAGATAAGAGAGACTTGAGAACATTTTCTAGGATTGTAAGTTCGGCCTGAGTTAAAAAGAATGCCTAGACTTCATGTACAACGGTACTATACTGTCTGTACAGTTTGGACGAGAAAGAACAACCTTGAAATATGAGGAGTACAAGGGGCGTTGGGTAACAATAATCACAGATGAAAACACTGCTAGTGTAGAAGCCATAGTGAAGAATAAATACAGGAGACTTACGGAGAGACAGGGGGTCTCTAAACATGCACACATTATTGTTTAATTGTTGTTGGGTACCCCACAACTTCTCAGAAAAGCAAAAGGCAGCAAGCGTGGAATAGTGCCACAATGCCAGTTCCTGGCTTACCCACAATATCTTCATAGGTGACGAAATCTACATTTATAATACTAATCGGAATCAAAAAGAGGCAGTCGGCGATCTGTGCCTTCCAAAATGAGCAATGAAAGTTAAGCGATCTTGAAGTATAGGTTGGTAAATGTTTCCTTGTATTTCTCAGTAAGTGGCAATATTGCAAAATACATTCACTGTCAACTGGTATACCAAGTTTGCTTACCCATTCTTCAGAACATAACAAATAAAATACTGAAGTATGAGTTGCGAAATTTGCTGCTTCACCAGGACAACGACTGAACATAGCGCTTTGAGAAAAATTAAATATTAGCACGAATGACACTGGCAAACCACCCACCGTACAGCCCAGATCTGCCCTGAGGGACCATCGGTTTGGGAATCGGGAAGAAGCTGTTGCATTCTATGAAAAGGAGATTAGTACCATCTCTAAACAAATATGACATAACTGTTTCCGTAGTTGTTACCTAGAAATTAAAATTATAATCGATAGTGTGGGATGTTACTTAGAAAAGAAATGGGCAGAGTACGTGAAATGTACCCAATAGAATCCCAAAAATTAATGTAATTATGTGTTAGCAAGTATGTAAACAAAAAACTATTTTTTGTAAAAAGGTTACGTTGATATTATCCTGTATTAATTACTTTTGAGTCTACAGAGGGTGCCAAAAGCATATACACACTTCAAGTAAAAAAGATACACTTCTGAGTACGTTGAACTGCTGATTGAGCAACGTTTCCGAAAGTGTCCTCAGTGATTGCAGCACATGCCGTTTCAATTTCTTCCCGAAGTGCTGCCTGTGTAGCTGGTTTCCTACGGTATACAACATCCTTAAGAGTTCGTCATACGTAGAAATTCAACGGAGTTAGATCCGGAGAACGCGGTGGAAACTCAATCGGACCTCTTCGTCCTATCCAGTGCTGTGGAAAGCGCCTTGGATCCAGTAAGCAGGGCTTGCTGCTGTGCGAGGTCTCCCAGATCTGCCCTTGTGAACATCGCATATGGTACCATGAGTCTCAAATTTGTCTCGAATGTATGCAATTGTTACTCGCGTTGGCGGTTCTGTTCTGTACACACGTCTCCATGGCCTTTGAGCTTCAACAACATTCTCGGTTTTCCAATACCACTTCAAAATTACTTTCCGCTGTTCAAACGATAATCTTGGTTCCATTTTGTTGTAGCAACAGTAGCATAACTTAATGTGAGTCACATCTATTTACAGAACATCATACGATAACGTTGGCTTCATTTGTTCATTGTTCATTTTCCTGTCACGTAGGAACGCTAACATAATGTGAGTCGCATATGTTTACAGAATATCATACTACACATTACTGTTGTTTTTCGGTCCAACTTTGAAATATATTTACATAGATATCTACTGTGAAAGTGTGTATACATTTTTGGCACCCTCGGTATATATAAAGAAAATAAAATAAGTAATACTACAGAGTGTTAATGAGTTACACGGAAGTAATTTCAGAGAAAAATTTCGAAGTTATGGTTATTAGTCTCTAAAGCTCCAGTAGGTGACTAGCTAATGAGGATGACCCTCGAAATTATAATATAGAATAACAAAGGCAGGTTTCAGAATGTTATCACTCTGACGCCATGGTTATGGTATCAGCTTTCGAGTAAGAGATGCTCATTTGTTTTCGAGTTTGAATTTCGTTCATCACTTTTTTCTTCTTTTTCTTTCTTTCTTTTTCTTTTTTTCTTTCTTTTTTTTTTTCTTTTTTTTTTTTTTTTTTTTTTTTTTTGTAACTAGGGTCTAATAATGCAGCTTTTAGCCTGTGTTTTAAGTTGATCTTTCAACTTATACACTTAAACCTTAACACATCAATTAATATAATTACAGTCCTTGTTATTGTTATTGTACTTACAAATCAGAATCATGTCCCGAGTATGTGTTAGGTAAATTAAGTTCGTTACATTGTATGTTGGTAATACATTCATTGTTGAGAAAGAGAATAAAACTTAAAAGCATTAAGTAAATTTTATTCACAATTCTTTAGTATGTGTATCACATATTAAATAAAAAAAAATATTACATGACAAGAACGGAACATCAGCTTTTGCGTTATGCATTACGTCACACAAGTAGTTAAGAGAGATCCCTCTAGAGTAGGCTACATAATGCAATGTGGCAGTTAATAAATGTTCAGTGTCACTGTCAAATGATTACTTGAGATTTTAGGGATTTTTACGGCATTAAATCTTTGAAAACGTTGATAACGCGCTGCGGAAATCCGATATTGCTATGTTCGCAAGGCAGTTTTAAAGACATTCTAAACCAATGTTTCGCCCGGCTTGGTTTTAACACCGACATGATATCTGATGCCAAAATGTTTAAAAATGTGTTTTGTTAGTTGTGAACCATGTCTCTTGCTTATATACTACATCTTTAAACTCTCTGAAATTATTTCAGTGTAGTTCATTAACATCCTGTATATAGAATATAAAATATTAATGTTACGAAATAATTTGGTTATTTGAAGCTGTCGTGCGAACTTTAAATGATTCGAAACAAGTCAAATTATGCATTTTGTTAAGCTACCTGCCACTCTTAATTTGTATTCCTTTGCCATTCTAATAAGAGATACAAAGTACCTTTTATTAACTGCTAAAGTAATAAGGGATTATGATTTAATGAAAACCGCCACATCTCTTCGACCTTTTAGTTTACGCAAGCGCAACACAAAACGGTGTTTACACAGAATGCGCAAAAACAAGTGAGCAGTGTCTGCCAATAAGGAAGGAGGAGTTACCACTTCTTATTAATTGCTCGGCGAGAGATGCGTGGGCATCCGTGATGTGGCCGCGCCTACATGGCGGTGGGCAGACCGCCCCACATCGCACCGGGAGGGTGCCTCGACCCCCCCAGTGTGTCCTGTACAACTTTACATCATCAAGCGTGTAACTCTATAAACAACGGCTCGCCGTACTTGCCTCCCGTAAAGTAAAGTAGCATTTCCTCCTGACTCGAATATGGCAGCTGTTGACCCAGAGTTCAGTCCTTGCTGAACTCCATTAGGTAGTTTCAACTGTCAAAGAAGCAGGTATAATATATTCGCGTGCCTATATTAACCTGGCGAACAACCCCGATAAGGAATAAATTATGATATATTTTTCAAGAATAAAGGTAAAATAAAATTAACACGAGGGTTATGTGAAAAGCTCTCGGAATGAAGCAATAAATGACATAACATTTCGAAATGATTCTTATTTTTCAAAATTAGTCTCCCCTTGATTGTAATGAACTTAAAACACCAATGTTCCAAAGCCTTTATCCCAATTACGTAAGTCGTGTTTCTCCAGGCATGCAAGATACGCCTGGCTCAACTATGTGATTTATCGGATCAAGTCAGGAAATAAGACGGATGTGGCAGCAAATCGTACCCCACTGAAACGACACTTTGCCTTGATGAAAGATGAACTTATTCTTTAATAAACACTAGCGCGTATTCTGATCTTCAATAGATAGCATAATACGCTCCAACTTTGTTGTTCATTTGGTTTATTTACGGAGCTCTTCAACATCTCAGGTCATCAGCGTCCCATTCAATTCAGAGCCTGAAACGGCTGATACGTTTTGCTCAGAGGCCTCTTCTTACAGGCTTGAGGTTCTTTTACATGTCGTAAATGCATGACATAGGACCTAGGGCTTTATTCCCTTCCGAAGGAAGTCATACTTAGAATTTTTACCCCCCAAAAATATCCATCGAGCCTGGCCGGGATTGAACTCAAATCTTGGGTTTAGGAGGCAAGTATGGTTACCACTACACCACTAGGACCGACACACGCTCCAACGATAGATGTCCCAAGGAAAGATAATCAATTAGCAACGCAACCTGGGCATCTCAGAAAACCAACGCCATGATCCTCGGGGCCTATTTCATGCACTTGGCCTTCTTTGGCGGTGGAGAGTAGTGATGCTACTCTCGTTGAGATTGCTGTTTTGTTTCAGGTGTGTATCAGTGCACCCATGGTTCATCACTGGTCACAAATCGACGCAGGATCTGCCTGAAACCGAACTTAACTTTGCTGAGAGGTTGCGCTCTGGTTTGTCTTATTTTCTGAATCAGCAGTCAGCCCCACCTTGCCCATACTTTTTTCATGCACAGCTCTTCCCTCAAAATATGAAATACGCGTTCCCCTTAATTGCACAGAGAGTCAGCAATTTTGGATGCCTTTAGTCGGCGATTCAGTGCACCTTACCGATAATTTCTGATGTCGTGACGGATTTTGCATCCAAGCTTTCCAGGCCACGTTTTAACTCCGTGGTCACTTGGAAACAGTTGAAAATTATCGTAAACAGTCTCCTAGAGTGTTTGTCATATCTGTATGAATTTATACTGCAGTCATGCCCTTCTTTACCGAGTACTTAATAACCGCACAATGTGTGATATTTACCATTTTTACCATATATACACATCTGCACTGCAACAAACAGATATTTCTATGGAAAATGGCGGATTTTAATTACAAAACTGCTACAATCTCTGGATCATTCCGAGAACTTTTCAAATGACACTCGTATTAAATCCAAAAAAGGTTACAGTAAATATTGGGCTTGTCAAAATCAGAGGTTTCTTGCCACCATTATCTTCACCTCAAGAAGTATCCAGCCAGCGATTTACAAGTGATGACGAGAGCCGCTGGCAGGCAAACAACCCTCAGCATGGTGCACATAAGGTCATTTAAAAATTATATCACAATACCGGAAGTAGTTGACAAAAGAAGTAGACTGTGTGGAAAGTAAAACAACATTTCTAGAGTGAAAATAAACACTCTCCTTCCACTTTCTAGGATAGGATATGTAAATGTGTTTTGGATTCAGTAATTTCTTAATTCCACCTTGATTTAGGTCTTTTACCTCTTTTTTTTTTTGAGTAGTGTTTAACGCCCGTTTTTACTACTGAGGCACCACAGGCGGTGGACACTGATGATACATGAAATGAAATGATATATTGGGAAAGGATTTTTTTTTTAAGGAAGGAAGCGTTCCAGGCCTAAGTTTAGGTACCTCCCCGGCATTTGCCAGTTATGAAGACTGAGGAAAACCTGGAAAAAAACCCCAGTCAGGGAGGACGGTCCTGGCGGGATTCGAACCGCAGACCTCCCGCTCACGAGTCCATGCCTTAACGACCTCGGCCACCCGTGGCGGTCTCTCTTTTACCTCTTACCTGTAGACGCGTAGAGGTTGATCTAACAATATTTTACTTGATAACGGTTTCGATCCTCTCAGTTAACTGTCTGTAAATTTTATTCTTGTACTAAAAATATTTTAAGATAGTATCCATTTATTTCAGCACATATTTCATATCTGCTACACGTTTTTAACGCAATTAAGAAAACTTATTTCATATGCCGTTATTTTCCTCTCATCGTTCTGTATCATGATCCCAGATTCTGAGTTGAAGAGCAGAGGAGAAACCGATGATGTATAGAAAGTTTAATTGAAATGTAATTGAAATTTATTGAAAGTGTTAAGTAAAAATACAAACTACAAAGAATCTCTGCCTATTTGGCCATGGCCATTTTAGATTTACCTCCTTGAGACTGCAAAAGTTTAATACACTGATTAATTTATACTAATCCTTTATTCAAATTCTAAATGATTAAATAAAATACAAAAAGTTCGCCTAGATTGCATCAGACCCCAGTCCCCGGTTCATCAGCAGTAGCCCATTGGAATTCCAGGGGACTAGGCTGCGACCTAACTCAGGGGACAAAATTCAAATATTTCACTTGCTCTACCTACACCATTGTTTTATCAGCTATCAGCTAGTGTCTGCAAATTACCAATTCTTTTATTTCTCAAATACCAACTGTAATGCTACATGCATTGAATTTCTAGACCAATTTCCACTATCCCAAGCTCAATAATTAATAAATTTCATATAATTTCACCCCCAAGCATTCCAAGACCAATGACATTTTTTCATAATCACACATATATTTCTTTATCATCTAAAATTTATCTAAATGAAAAATATTTCAACTGACCATTTAATTTTTACTTTCCATAAAAACGCCCCTAATTTGGGTATCTGCTCATGAACTTCAAAGACCTTTTTCAATACAATTCCTTTATTCCTCATTAACTATTTATTACTAATTCAACTTTACCTCCCAACTTTTGTGACTTCATTGGAAGGTAATATCGTCTCACCACAGATGGGACACATTTCTGGAATAACATCTACCAGGCCAGGACCGATGGATTTTTTCGGGACGTAAAAATTCTAAGTATGGCTTCCTTCGGAAGGGAAGTAAAGCCGTGGGTCCCGTGTCGTACATTTACGGCACGATAAAAACCTCAAGCCTGAAAGAAGAGGCCTCTGAGCAAAATTTGTCGGCCGTTTCACGCCCTGAGTTGAATGGGACGCTAATGATCTGAGCTGTTAAAAAGCGTCCTTTAAATAAATCAATCAAAAAAAAAAAAAGAATAACATCTCCCCTCATTCTCCTTAATTTCCAACCACCTAATCGAAACCATGCTATTCTTTCTCTTTAATTTTTCTTGCAAATTAAAATACACTTCTCCTTTTGAGAATCATCTTGTAATTCCTTATAATATGCTAGTGAAATTTCCCCCCTAATCTGGGCAAACAAAACTTGTCTTATAGACAGTAATTTGTATTCCGTTTATAATTTCTTTTACTTTTATGATTCCACATATTTGATTTAATTTTACTATTTTATTATGTACTATCTCTGTTCTAAATAACAATAGCTTTGTCCGCTCTAGAAACGAAAGTGAAGAACAAGGTATGCAGAGAACACTGAACTAGAGCTGTGCACAGAGCATATGAAACGATCTTGGAACTTGGGGGTTCTTGTCCATTTGTGGTTCGGTTCAGAATAATATTAAAAGAATGGGAATAATGAAGAATTTTGGTGACAATTAACCGGGGGCCATTTCTGATCACCAGCTTCGTTTCAGCTTGCGTGATAAAGAAAAGTGCTGAGAAAATGTCCGTACAACGTCAACAGGTCACATCTACATCATTGTGAGAGCCTTTGGAGATATTTCTGCAATGTCTTCTTGACCTTACAGCGTAATGATTGAATGTCTGAAGGTTAATATAAAGTACTGCTACACACCTGGGAAGCAGAGTGTACAATGACAGGGGTGTTGGCCTTTACTGCATTGTAACCTCGACATTGTTATCTCTGCACGTGTTGCTGTACTCCAAGCTGAGTGCCTAGTCGCTTCAGAATATTGCTAATATTATCTACTCTTATTTTTATCAGCACTCTCTGTAAACATTCATTCCTTGTCTATAAAGGGCTCCCTAAAGTAATGCGGCTGTTATTTTGGGACAGGGCTAGAACTAGTATTCAAAACTTTCAAAGAAGGAGATATTGATGTACAAATAATTCATGTTCTATTACTATGTTATTTACGAGGAATGTTCGAAGAATGATTATCATTTCTTTTGACAATATTCCTTTGCAATCTTTATAATTTTATTATATTTCATACAGTCTGTAAAGATGTGCTGGAACCCATTTTTGACAGGTCCTTCGGAATCGTCTCCTCAGCCTTCTCCGCCTTCTGCCTCCGCAGAAAGTATTTCTTCGAAGTGGGGGAAAGAAAAAAATACGCGGGGCTAAATCTGGACTATAGGGAAGGTGAGACACACACTTTATATTCATGCATTATGGTGATGTGACAACTAGTTATTTACGCGGAAATGTGGCCTTGTAGAGCCAGGACATCTCTGTAGTATTACCCAGTAACAGTTGTGCAGGTACTACATGCTGATAAACCATTCCTTGAATATACAAAGATGAAATTGCCATAACTTTCCCAGCAGAAGCAATCAATTTTGGTTTTTACTTTTTATTTTTATTTTATTTTTTATTTTTATGTTTGCGATGATGAAGATTTCCACATAAAGCTTTACGTTTGCTCTCAAGATCAAAATTATATAGCCAATTTTATCAGTAGTGCTTATCTTATAAAAAAGATATATGCACTTCAAGTGACGTTATCTTCAGTTGCATGCAAACCTGCACACGAACATTAGCCGTCTTGGAACCTACCAAACAATCTCATGTGCAACTTTTCAGTTACCAACGTGCGCTAGTGAAATCTTCGGAATTTCAGAAAGTGTTTGTAATCACTGCAGCGACATTTATGTTTTCTTCCATAATAGCTGAAAGTGTTTTTACTGGAGTGTGTTGACGATGCCGTCACACGTTGGATGCACGATTTGAAGCGGTTTCTATATGCAGATGTTGATGTAGTCGTTACACCGAGGGTCCCACTTCATACCCCGGGTCGTTCAGGGGCCCGAAGTCGCCTTTCGTGTTTTTATTGGCCACGGGATGAGGGAGATGGGGAGGGGAGGTTTAAATCACACGGCCTTGTTCCATTTAAACGCATTGGAATGTTTAATCACACTACAGTACTTATCGCGTTATCTCTATAACTTTGATGACACGTGCTAAATATGCTGCATCTGTGTGCCTCTCGTCTACTGCCCCTGGTAAAGCGATGTTGATCATCAGAGAATGACTGTATGACTGAGCGAGTGTGTGACTGAAGAACATAATGTGAATTAGCCGAACGTAAGACTGGAAGAACGTGCATGTGAATGAACCGAATGTAACACTGAGAAGCGTCGCACTACCTTAACTTGCTGATCTGAACTGCGGTTGGTACCTGGTAAAAACTGCCTGTAGAAAAACGTGCTTTGCTTGATCCTTAAATATGAAATTCAAATGTCGCCACATGGTTTCAAAGTGTTACGTGGAGTTTACAGCATAGCGTCCACGGCTTCCCTGAGCCTTTGAAATGTATAAATATTATTGGTGAGTTCTTGAGTTCCCAAAAGTACTTATTTTAAATTTATCGCTTCTCTGACACCTTATTAAAGAGTTCCTCAACATACGATGTAACGATTTCATCGCCGACACCTGTTCTCCCTTCTACCTTCAATGAATTTTGAAGCATCTTCAGCAACTAAGATACAAAAGGATCTATTGTTCGGCCACCTGTATGCACTTAGCTTTGTTATAGTACAGAGACCCATCGCTGCATGTATTACCAATAGAAGAAACACAAAAGGTGATAAAAGACAACCTTTTCCCTATTGTCATAGAGTCAAACGTCCAAGTAGTCATGAATACATTTTAGCAATACATGAAGTGTCCCAGTTTGCTACTATAAGTATACATTATAATTATTACTATTTACATTATCTAAAAGCATTTACTCTTGGGCAAGCGTGGGTGTGAGGATCTGTCACATAGCACAAACTGAAGTTCGTGTCTATCCTACTTGAATATTGGTTTGCTTCCTTTATTTAAACGATTTAAACCTTTTTTTCGAGCTGTGTAAAGGGGAAAATAAAACTCTCCGTAGACTTGCTTGTAACATTGCATAGGTCTCAGCTAAATATTTTTAAACAGGAAAGCATAATTTCGTAGAAAGATATATCTTTGTCGCGTAAGCGAAACAGAATAATTCTCAACTTGCCTCTCCCTTTGGGAACCGAAATTTGTAAAACTGAAAGTATTTTAGTAATTTTTCCATATGGCTATGATATTTATGTTTCAAGCAGAAATTTCAAAATTAAATCTTTTATAGGTTTAATATTTCAAATAAACAAACTAAATTTTCCGTTTTCAATATTGGAACATCTAGAATACCAAAACAACAGAACTCTGATAAGGAGTGGAGCTCTGTTATTATACGTTTCCTTACTGTGGGCAGTCATTGTGCACCTCATTTCTATACAGTGCCTGCAGCAGCCCTAAGTAAAGACACCGACAAGGCTACTCGAAAAGTTTATGATTCCTTTGCGAGATGTTCTGTGCATTTTCTATAGCCAAGATTTTTTGTTTCTTTTTTTAATAATAAGCCATGTAATAAAACATAGAAACTCATGCACAAATTAGACACAGCGAATTATTGCTGGTATCCTGCAGACTTCTTTAGAGGGGAATAGCGCTAAAAATTGCAGTCAGAAAAGCATACATGCGGCTATTACACGGCACTGCTAGTTAATAGCAGTGCTACATATGCAAGTAATATGGTCGAGTCTTAAACAACTCACAAGACATTCATTTTTAACACTTTCATACCCCAACCCCCATCTAGATAGTCCCTGAAGAAGGAAAAGCAGGTTTTGTTATTGGTCTGTTCTTCGAAATCTGTCTTTCAGAAATAGCTTGATAGCTACCATAACTTTTTGGCAGGTATTTGCGTTTTCTTTTCCTCATTCTAGTTTCAAGGTGAACTTGACCATTTGTTGTGGATTGAAACAAACTCAGACAGGTATCGAAACCTCCCAGTATCGTTTTCTTTTAATTCTCTGAGCTAATGACACTGACCAACATTTTTTTCATAAAAACTGCATAGTGACTAGTGCTGTTTTCTATTATTTTTATTTCTATCATGCACAGCTTTTGTGACAGTCACTTTTAGTATATTATACCGTGCGATTAGTTTCGTTTTCCCAGAGTGTTTTGCCTATGGGCGAGCGCGCCGTTCGTTGGCCGGTTAGCCGGCGTGCCGTGTCTCGGTTATTAGCGAGAGACTAAAACAATAAAACAAACCAACCACACCACAAAACACAAAATAATTTAAGAGGTTCATTAATTACCAAAATATCAAATGGGATATTGAAACTGCCCATCTTCATTCTTCATACATTTTTAGCATCTCTTTAACAAATTACTCATCACTCGCTGTAGTTCATTTTGATGAGTCCGGAAATTTCCTAGCGAATATTATCTTTGAGTTCTTGTATGGTGTGAGGTTTATCTTGTACATGACATTTTTTAATTTGCCCCGGAGATAATAATCGCCGGCTATTAAATCGGGTCACAAATCTCCAATAATAACTCTGTCTTGTGGAAACAAGTTGCGAATTGCTCTCGAGGAATTATTCGCAGTGTGAGCAGTGGCGGAATGCTGTAGAAAAATTGCATGAACATGGTCCCTGTAGGTTAATTATCTGAGTTATATGGTACTCACATAAGTAATAGAATCAACTGTATGCTCAAAAATTTGGTCCTGCCATTCTTTCATTCTTTTACCACTGAGTTAACACACGAATTACACATAAAGATGCCGTTGTAAAACCATGAGGCTATACACGTTATGTAGACTGTCGAATTAAGAAACAAACAACACCACCACCCCCGATAACACCGATAACAGCTGCGCTATGAATGCGACAGTCAGCAAGGTTAATAAGTAAACAAGCAGGTTTGCTACCCGCTCCACAGAGCGGCAAACGAGTGTGGGGGTCATTCATAGAAAGCATCAAAGATCACGCGGCACTTGTATATTTAAACTTTCTGTGTTTTAATTTTTGTAAGTTATAAAAGTGGTTAATTTGGTTACATGCATAAAATTTTGGTTCCACATGTGGTATTTTTATTCAGAATGGGTTAGCCCCACTATGGTTTATTTATGTTCAAATAAGTATTGACAAGTTTAGATATGCACTGCTAAGATTATCTCGAATCTGGTGGTCTACTGGTTCCCGTATTTCCCTCAAGACCCAGATCGCAGCTTCAATCCCTGCCAGGATTGAATTTTTCGAGCGTAAAAATCATAAGTATTGCTTACTTTGGAAGAGAAGTAAAACTGTGGGTCCCTTGTAGTAAATTCATGGCACGTAAAGCAACTTCAAGGCTGGAAGAAGCGGCCACTAAGCAAAATTTATCGGCCGTTTCACGCCCTAAATTGAATGGGAGGCTGATGACCTGATATGTTAAGTCCGTAAATAAACCAAATAAATAAAAGCTATGGTTTTTAAATAATGAGCATTTAAATTATAGTGTACCTGTCAACACAAATGTTTTGTTTCTCTTTAGGTATAGTGTTTGTGCTGCGTATTGTTCTTATTTTTATATTTTATTAAGATTTCAACATGCCAAGAAAGGGCATAAATTACACAGATAATGTTAGCACGTGAGCAAAAGTTCAAGCCCCAGAGGTGAAATATCACGCCAATTATTAAAAAGTAATATGATTACTCGAGTTCATAGATTAACTATCGCAGATGACAGGTATTTAATTATACTGACTTTATATAATAAAGTTGACATGTATATAATTAGGTTTACATGTGTTCAATTAGATTGACATGCATTTAATTATATCGACACATATTTAATTATGTTCACACACATTAATTGTTGACATGTACATAATTAGATTGACATGCATTTAATTGGGTTGATATAGATTAGTTGTTGATATGAACATAATTATGTTGACATGCTTTTAATTAAGGTTAAATTATTTAATTAGGTACCAGGGTAGGTCCATAAGTTTCCGGCCTAACCATTTTCTAGGTATGACAAAGAAAAAACTGTATTTCAATTTTCAGTATATTTACGCTTTGTTGCAATACACTTCTCACTTCTTTGAATTAACATTTCAATCTCCCCCTCCCAAATAAAAGTCTTGTTTGCAAAATGGGCATAAATGGCTTCCATCACTTGTTCGTCACAATTAAAGTTCCTTCCTCGAAGGTCCTTCTTGGGTTTTGAGAAGAGGAAATGGTCATTGAGCTAGATCTGGGCTGTAGAGTGGATGGTCAATATCCTTAAGCCCCATTTTTTCAGCTTCTTTAGCACTAAGAACTGTGTACACAGGCGTGTAGTCGTAAAGAAGGCGCACACCACCACCCAGCTTTCCGCGCCTTTTCTCTTTGATGGAAGCACGCAGTCTGTGCAGTAGGCCAGCATAGTACTCCCCATTTACTGTTGCGTTCCTCTCCTTGAAGTCAATGTAATATATTTCGTTACTGCCAAAAATTGTGGCCATGTTCTTCTTGGTTGACCGAGTGACCTTAGCCTTTAGAGGCGGTGCTTCGCCAGGTTTATGCCACTCCATTGATTCTCTTTTGGACAAGGGATCATAATAGAGAACCATAGTTACATCTCCTGTAACAAAACTTTGCTCTTGTTGCCACGGCAGAGCTCCAAAAATTCCTGACAACAGATGACTCGTTGCTGCTTTTGGACTGAGGAAAGAAGTCTAGACACCCATCTTGCACTAACCTTATTCATGTTTAAATGTTCACGAATAATTCAAACCACTGCTGCTTTAGAAAGGCCCAATCTTACTGCTGTTTCCGTAAATTTGAGCCGCCGGTCTTCCATTATTTCTCCTTCCACATGATCGATGTCTCCAAGGGCCGACCTGCATGCCCTTCGTCTTCAATGCTTTCTCGACCCATTCGAAAAAGTTTGGCCTATTCTTTTATGGTAGAATATGAGAGGTATGTTTCCCCATATACACCGTCCAATCGCTGTTTAATTGCATTTGTAGTAAGTCCTTCTTTTGTGAAGAATATAATAACAGCTGGAAACTCCATTGTGTACATGTCACAATCTTCTACACCCATAGCGTTCTTTGCATATCTGAACAACTGAACCCAGCGGAGTGGAAGTTACAGCTGTCATTATTTACTTAATTTATATATGATATCAGATAAGGATTTTGAGAAGGCGATAATCCTTATCGGCGAGGCCGGAAACTTATGGACCTACACTTGTACACATGTATTTCATTCTTATATATAATTGTAAGTACAATCTGTAAATATTAAATTTAATTATTTCTGCACTTACACCGGCTATAAACTTAATTTTAGATTAAATAAATGCATGCAAACTTCATGTGAGTGATTTTAATAAAGACTGGGCCCAAAATACATACTCTGTATCATGAGAAGTTCAGAGCAGCATATGTCACTTCTGTTTTGCTGAACATGTCTCAACTTGCAGATCTCCCACAGTTGGGAAGGGACAGTGACTACTAAGAAAGAGTACATTATGCATTAAGCTAACAAAATATTTTATCGCTAGATATTATGCCTGTATAATTTTTATTATTATTCTTTATTGAACAGTCATTGTATTAATTGAAACAATATAACTTATTCTAAGGTAGCTCACAAATTCCAACCTTAATGAACTTACTTTGTATACACTCTATAAATGGAATACCTGTATGGAGAAATACAGCGTTACACTTATCATTAGAGCGCTACGACCATCGCACGTGTTGGACTTCCTTACAAGAACAAGAAAGGTGTGGTTGGGCGCTCCCGCGTCTGTTTGAGAGAGGCACCTCGCAACGTTTCGTAACACTGTCGGCTTGTTCAGCTTCGTAAACACAGAAATGAATGATGGAAGCCTTCATGATAAATGAATATGAGTATTAAAGCAACACATGACAGACAAAGCCTTTTCACCGGTGCGAGAGACAGGCTCGTAGCATTTCGCTTATTGTAAGACTAGCTTTAGAGCCAAGTATGAGCAAATTTCCTTGGAAAGAAAGAACTGTACCATCTTAAACCCTTTGACAAGAAAAGAGTCATCGTCAGGTTCTACACTGAGAACTTCCGTGACCCTAGTAAATGTTGTATTCACAAGTGCATGTAGCGAGTGCACACTGCAGTGCGTGCTTTGCCTGTAAACGTAATGGTCACAATCATTAGCATTTGGAAAGAGAACAATGTAGAGTATCGGCAGCGGTTTAGAAAACATTGCCCCTGCGTAAGTTGCTGGGTTCAAATCCCACACAACACTTTTTAACTGTTTGTTTTATACGTATATATGTAGAACATTATGATTCCTAAATATCATATTATATTTTAGCTTATCATTTGAATTTTATGCTCATACAAAATAATGTATTCTCTATAAATAACCAAATAAATAAATGAACAGAAAAGCGAAAACACATAGAAATAAACACAAACTGATATCATGTATGAACCCTCGGCATGTATAAATGTCCTCAAACTTTGGGGCATAGATGATGTCAGATGTGGAAGAGAAGTTACAACACCCCAAGCTTTTTAAATTTGTGCCCATAAACCATCTTTTGTTCTTCGTGCATGTCCAGGGAATGCATGTGCAGCATATTGCATTTAGATAGAACAAATGCTGAGGAAATATTATAATATTCATTATAATATATAATATGTTAGAGTTAAAACTTGCTGTGTATGGAACAAATATTACGAAACTAATTTGTCATAATGTGTCACAAAGGTTTATTAAAAAGGGTGCTTCATTGCGGAAGGTAAACCTGTGTTCTTAACCAGGGCGTCACTGCACACTCTGCCAGAGCTAACACAACACACGCTAGTCAGTGTCTTTAATGCATGCCATATAACACATAGCTGCAGTGGTTACACAGCTTTGCTGGTTAACTTGTGAACCGCGCTATGCAACAGTACAACTTAGAAGAACTGCGAATTCAAGAGATTATTCTTTGTTTACTTATTATTATATTTTATTTATTTATTTTTGGGGGTCAAAGAGTGTGAGCATCGTTTCTTACCTATCTTGAGAGTAAGGAGCAAAATCAAAAGTACAGTGTTCCAAAATCGCCGTATTAACATTTCGGAATAACAATCCACATTACGCTGTAAGGTGGAAAAAGTAGCAGCTGATTTAATTTGTCATACCTGAGAACGTGTTACAAATATGCTCATTGAGTTTGGTTTTCATTGACTTGCCATTCCATAAATATTTTATCCATGTGAAATGACAGTAAATTCATCATATCAAACTCGCTAACAGCTAAAATGAATTATATTTAATGCAGATGCACATGTAGAGAAGGAAATGAAAATGTGTTAATAAATACAGGAAAAAAAAATATTTTATAAGGTAAAACTGAAGAACAAGTTAAACACTTTAAATAATTTGATTGTAATCGAATCAATTAATATAACGGTGTAAGTATAAAATCACACACATCTCAAAAAATATTGTCGTAAAATAATTAGGTATTCTATAAAGAAGAGTAGTAAAGAGGCCTTATAAATTCTATAAAGTTATGTATGGTTGTGATTCTTTAGCAATGAGGACGGATGTTCTCTTCAAAAACCGAACAATGCGTGAAGAAATAGCAATTTTCTCCTTAAATGAAAAATTTAGGTACTATAGAATAAGTTGGTGCAACTCCTAAAGAATACTAAAAAGTACTGGGAGATTTTTCCTTCCGAAACCGCTCTGCATGCAGTTGGCCGCAGTTTACGCAGTTTACGAGCTCTTGTCTAGTTCCCACGCTTGAAAGTCGCCAGCGGAGCCGGAGGGGAGGGCAGTACGAGTTAAATAGTATATTAAGTATTCATTAGATGGTGTAATATATTGTATTGATTGCGTTAATAGATCTCAATTCAGGTATTATATTTCCCAAAGAGCATTTATTTACGATTTGTATGTGCTAATAGAACTGGCTCTTGATGTATGGAGATTGTTTCAAGAAAGAGATTCCCTAATAATCAACTTCCAATTATAAGTTTATTATTAGATAACAATGAACGTGCTTTGAAACGGTTCCTTTAAAAAGCAATTCCTTCTCAGCAAATGGGAAATTCCTTCATCTGTTCGAAAGGCTACAAAGCTAAGTTAAAATCCTAGGAGTGCAAGAACTTCAACCGGGTGACCCTGCATCCAGAAGTAGATTTTGAGAATGGATTTTTGAATAGTGTGCATAACGGAGAAATAAACCTTAATCCAATTATCTTTACGAACGAATCCTGGTTTCATTTAAATGATATATTAATTAACAAAACAACCGATACTGGAGTGTAAAAAGACCTAGCCTTCTTCAAGAGGAATCCGTCCAAGATCAAAAGATAAGAGTGTGGCGCGCCGGCGAAAGAATAATAGGGCACATTTATTTTAAGAAACAATTAATAGTGATAAGTGTGCGCAGAATATTTTGAATCCCTTTTTCCATTAATTAACTGTCAGGGAACGTAGATTTGTGACTTTCCAATAGGATTCTGCAACGGCACAAATCGCCCATATCTTCTTGTATGCAATACAAGACAAAGTCATCCCTAACAACATATGGTCCCTCGGTCACCCGATTTAATACCCTGCGATATTTATATCTGGGAGGCATTAAAGGAAAAAAGTGTGCAATGCAAATCCATACACACCGCTAGGCCGAGGTCGTTAAGGCGCGGACTTGTGAGAGGGTCCCGCCAGGACCGTCCTCCCTGATTGAGGTTTTTCCCGGGTTTTCCTTAGGCCTCATAAATGGTAAATACCGGGAGGTATCTTAAACTTAGGCCTGTAACGTTTCCTTCCTTAAAAAACCCTGTTTCCCAAATTATCATTTCATCTCATGTATCATCAGTGCCCAACGCCTGTGGTGGCTGTGTAGCAAAAACGGGCGTTAAACACTACTCAAAAAATCCACACACGTTATATGAACTAAAAGATAACATTCGTTAAGAAAGTTCTTCCATTTTTAGACGGAACTGCAGAGGGTAATGGTTAATTTCAAAAGTCGATGCCAGAAATGTAAGGAAAATTAAGGGACGCAGTAGCAGCATCTTCTTGCTTGATAATGTAAGCGTTAGTAGTAAAGTATGTTACAATCATAGCTGTATGATTGGACTTTATTACTCCCGTTCACCGCGGTACCAACTTGACATGACCGACCGGCCGTTACACGTGAAGCGGTTTCCGCGAAGGAAAAATCTGTCAAAGTTAAAACTCTAAAGACGGAACAGAAATAATTCCTACTTCATAAAGTGGTGGTGATGAAATGGGAAACTAAAAAGAATAAGACTGCAATCCGAATTATTTCCTCTAAAGTATTTTCAGAACTAAGAAGTTCGTGCTTAGAAGAAAGTAGTGGGAAGAGATCACCGATAATTGTTTGTGTCTGTCTTCTACCTCTTTGCGAGAATGCCCCACGTTTGTGTTCTGCCAAACCAGCAGATGTGGAAGCTCCGCTTATTGGTTACTTTAATCCTTTTTTCCAGCGAGTGCAGCGCACGCGGTTGTAAATGGGTTTGCTGGAGGCATTTTGGCGGCACAATACAGGTGGAAGTATGGGCGGCAAGAAATATTTCAAAAAAGCATACTTATTGCTCGTGCAGAAGCACGAACACCTTGAGTTTAAGAAAGAAATTAGGCAGCATTAATAGAGCAATGTATTTTGGCTGTCACACTGCCAAATCTGTCTACTGCTGGAGCAACAGGGGTTAATGGCCACCGTCATTAACTGCTGCCCACGCAGTTGTTGTCTATGTAAGCTGCACTAAGAACACGTGAGATATTATGTTCTTAACTACAGTGAGTTCAAAATGTAACGCTAAGGCTCTCACTGTAGTTAATTAAAGAAAAGTATTTCCCTAGGCTATTATAAATATTCAGCCATAACGTCTATTTTAGTTTGGCAGTGAATTAGAGCATAGAGACAGAAAGGAGAGGCGAGCTAGGGCTGCTCAATAAATAATGATCATAATTTTTACACAGGCATAATTTCTCGCGCTAAAATAAAACTCTAAAATACTTTGTTAGCTTAATGCGTAATGTACACCTGCTATGAGTTTCTTTGTTGTCATTTCCTGTTCGCGCTTGCGAGAGGTGTGCAAGTTGAGACATGTTCAGTTCCCCCTTCCGAAAAATGAAAATAACACACAACGAACAATATGCTGTCTGAAATTCTGTTTTCATCGCAACAAATAAACAACTGAGACTTGTACAATGCTACAGCAGTCCTATGGAGAGTTTGTTCTTCCCTATTGCACGGCTTGAAAACAGTTTAAAATGTTTAAAGATGGGATACTATCAGTTTCAAAGGAAAAAGGACTGGCAATTCAATTTGTGCTCTAACGGAAGGAACCATTAACGCTACGGCTCTCATTCTGAGTCAGGAACGTCGAGTAGCATTAAGAACACGTTCAGAAATTGTGAAAACTTTACTGCATTCCACTCATATGACGTAACTGTAAAAGTGAACATGAGACGTGTTTGTGCACGGTGGGTTCCCAGACTAAAGGACATTCGCAGGCAATTGAAGACGATGTTAGTGGAGGTCGTTACGGTGCGGACTCGTGAGCGGCATTCTGGGGTTCCATTTCCACCAGTACCCCTTATAAGGTTTTTCAAGCTTTTCCTCAGTACTCATAAATCATAAATGCCTGAGAGGCACCCTAAACTTAGGCCTGGAATGTTTCTTCATTTAAAAAAAAGAAGTCTCTTCCAATTTATCATTTCATCTCATGTATCACCAATATCAAACGCCTGTGATGCCTCAGTAGTTAAAAAGGGCGTTAAACAAAATTTAAAATAATGTTACTGGAAGGTGCACAGTTTCTTTTAGAGGTAATCAAATAATCACCGTGACGAAACTTGCCTACATCATTTCTATCCTTTAAGCAAACAGCAAAACTCTATGTGGAAATCTTCGTCTCCACTCGTCTCCACTCCAAAAAGCAAAGATGGTTCATTCTGCTGGGAAAGTTTGGTTATTGCATTTTTTGATATTCAATGAACCGTTTAGTAGCATGTCGTACCAACACACACAACTGTAACTGGCAGCACTTTAGAAAAATCTGCAAATGGCCGCGTTTCCGTGCCAACAACCTGGATGTCGCACTGCGCAAATGTTGTTGTTGAATATCTCACAGAGTGTGCCCTTCGCCCTCCGTTAAGTGCAAATATAGCCGCGCGTGACTTGCTCCTTTTCCCCAAATTGAAGAAACACCTTCAAAAGCAGTGGTGAAGTTTGCAGAGGTGACTCTGAAGGACCTGTTCAAAAAACTTTTCAAGCATGTGTTTGAAGTCTGGGATATATGAATTGCATCCAATGGGGAAAGTTCATCAAAATTATGTGGTTGAGTATGCTAAAATAATTAAGATACTATTTATTAAACAGCCTTTGTATTTCAATTTTATGTTACTCATCCACTTAAACAGTGGGGATATAAGAAACGAGGTCCAAACCACCATGCTCTTACCGAAGATAAACTAGAAAAAATACAGAATTTCTACTTACAGGATGAAAATAATGCTACTGAGAAACATCTATTATAACACTGCTTATGACTTATTATTGTTGCTAGCAGCAGCAGTAGCAGTAGCAGTAGCAATAGCAGTAGCAGTAGCAGTAGCAGTAGCAGCAGCAGTAGTAGTAGTAGTAGTAGTAGTAGTAGTAGTAGTTGTTGTTGTTGTTGTTGTTGTTGTTGTTGTTGTTGTTGTTTTGTCGGTCCTGGTGGTAACCATACTTGCCTCCTAAACTCAAGGTCACGGGTTCAAACGCGGCCAGGATCGATGGATATTTTCGGCCGTAAAAATCCTAAGTATGTCTTCCTTCGGAAGGGAAGTAAAGTCGTGGGTCCCGTGTCGTACATTTACGGCACGATAAAGAACCTCAAGCTGAAAGAAGAGGCCTCTGATCAAAATTTGTCGGCCGTTTCACGATTTGAATGGAACGCTGATGACCTGAGCTGTTAAGGAGCTTTCATAAATAAATCAAATCAATCAATCAATCGTTGTTGCTTTACATATGCTTTTACTTTAAATATAAGTACTAAAATAAAAGTACTAACTTTAAGTGCAGCGATTATATCTTTCTTTTTCTGGTTACACTGCTGCACTTCCCGAGTAAGCAGGCGTGCTTAGGTGGGTAGTAACTCAAATATCCTCACTGTAAGTAGAGTTTTATTTGTGATGCTTATTGGGAATTGTGTCTGATTAAAGAGCGATGACCATCTTTACAGTCATTTGTTAAAAGCATGAACTTAGAAAGGATAGCCTTTTATTTTAGTGACTTGCCTAAAAATGAAGCTGGAATGAGCGCTTGCAACCTTTCTGTGCGGCATTTAGCAATGACTTGAAGATAAGTTATATGACTACGCTCACATTGAAGCTTCCGACGAATTAATCTCACGTGAAGCCCCCTACTAGCACAAGTAGATCAAAACGTCTCTTGCCGGTTTTCTCCGCTGAGGCTTCACGACATTGTCATTTCATTTCCAGTAGGCCTAGATTTAATTCTGCCGCCCACTCTTTGGGATGAATATCTCGCAGCATCGATTTTGGAAGCAACTATCAGTATAAAAGATTAATTTAAAGCCAAAACAGGTAAGTTAGTTCCCAGAGTGGGTGGGACGTCATATATCGAGGTAAATAAAATACTGGCACATTAACCAAGACGGGCTACACCTACCTTGTACTGCTCCTAAACTTCTTAGTGATATATCTGCATTTGTTACCTACCTCAGAGCAGGTCGTTGAATTACATTGTAGACAGTGAGCAGTGTTAATAGAATTGCTGCTTCACTACAGACAGTAGTAACTGTAGTAGCGGTAGTTATGCTCATTATTTGTACAACATTGTTCACATGGGTATTTTGACTGTACGGCTATTCATTCTACAGATACTTAGAGAAAATAAACATACATTTCAAATCAAATACATTGACAATTATTATCATTTAAGCACAAACACAATCTCTCACACATACTGAGTGACCCTTTTCATCCTGCGAATTGGGAGTTATACAAGCCAGGTGTTCAGATTTGCTGTTGCAATGTGCGCGAGCTGGGCTTAAGCGGCAAAGGTCCGGGTTAGAAATACGGCCCGGGGGAAACAGAAACAATGCTTATTCTGTGATACTTATTAATGTAAATATCCTAATTACGCAAATTACTATAATAATCTTCTTTATTGAACACAATAAGTTAATGCAAATAACTTTACACCAATGTGAAGTGCCAAACAAAAGGCATTGAATAATACAGAGGATGGCAAAAAATGTATACACACTTCCAGCAAAGAAAAAACTGTGTTAACATAAAAAAACTGAATTCATACAAACAGAAAATGGCAAGCAATAATCATCTTCGACTTTACAGTTACAACAGCTACTCAAAATCCACCATCGGCGTCGATATACTGCTAAGTGCGTTGAACTACTGATTGAGCAGCGTTTGCGAAAGTGTTCTCAACGATTGCAGTATAGGCCGTTTCAATTTCTTCCCGAAGTGCTGCCAGTGTAGCTGGTTTTCTACGGTATACAACATTCTTAAGAGTTCCCCGTAGGTAGAAGTCCAACGGAGTTAGATCCGGAGAACGTGGTGGAAACTCAATCGGATCTCTTCGTCCTATCCAGTGCCTTGAATACTTCAAAATTGCTTTCTGCTGTTCAAACGATAATCTTGGCTCCATTTTGTTGCAGTAACGGTAGCATAACGCAATGTGAATCACATCTGTTTACAGAACACCATACAATAATCTTGGCTTCATTTGTTCATTATTGATTTACTTGTCACGTAGAAACGCTGTCATAATGTATGTGAGTCACATCTGTTTACAGAACATCATGCTACACATTACTGTAATTTTTCAGTCCAACTTTGAAATATATTAAATAGATATCTACTGTGAAAGTGTGTATACATTTTTTGGCACCATCTGTATTTCACCCTTTTTAGATATTCTCTAGGAGTAGTTCTGGAGCAATATGTACACAGCAGATAAAGGTAAACTCCCTTGTAGGACGGTCTGGTGAAAGCGGCAGGTCACTTGAGAGCACCTGCAGTTCCCATTGACCGGGTGGAACTTCTCATCCTGCGGATTGATTAGTAGCAAACTTTCATTTTGTGCATTTTATATAATTTTAACGTAATATTATTCTTCAATTTATTTCTATTGTTCAAGGATACACTACAATAAAAAGGCAAACATTAAACAAATAAATATTTGTTTGTTTATTTGTATATTTAATGTTGTAAGTCAGTGATAAAAGCCTTTAAAATATTTAGAATGCAACTTTAAGTTTAGAGTTAAATTTTAGCGGTCCACAGTCGTTTCTATTGAATACTGGTATCTGTCTCCATTGTTGTCAATGTCTTCCCTTTTAGAAAGATTGTCCAAATTCCAAATTCTTTTCGCAACCTGTAGCTTTTACATTAAGAATTCATAAACATAGAAGAGGGCGAAAAATATTCTTCCGTAATAAGAAATTCTAGCGAGGAAACGAGGAATTTGACCGTAGCACAGAATGGCACTAACATGTAGTGACAGCTTGCTAGGAACAAGATGACGTGCAGAGGTTAACACTTCTCAGCATGCTATGGGCCATACTGGTTAGCACGGTTTGAGTTCAATGTAAGGTCTTTCCGAAAATCCCCAAAGCAATTTTACAGCGGAACGAATGTCTAGGAGTCTGGGATCAACAGAGAAACTAAACCCGCTCAGCATGAAACTTATTTATGACTCTCATCTGTATGCCGCAAAGGCAGTGGCTGACGTGAGGTTTTCTTTCTTTCATCCGAAGCATACGCACGATTGAGATACCTGTGCATAAGTAGTAAACGGGTTACTTGATCGTGTGTAACGATCAGTAAATAAGTGCGTCTTTATTAATAAATATAAGGTTTTGAAACCGGGCTTCCTAACCACAAGAGACATTGATTTATTTTCACAGAAACATGAATCTTCTCCTGCAGGATCTATACTGGTTTCCACAACCGTGCTCAACAGCTGGCCGTTTGAGCCTCAGCCCCAATTGGGCACTACCGTTAGGAAGAGACACCGAAATTCCAGGATTCTTAATATTGTTTCCAGTATAAAGCCCCGACTCCCAGGGTATTCAAGCCCCTCAGAATGGTCGTGGTCGCTTCCATCCCTGCAACAGAACTATTGAAATAAAAAACTACCAAGATGAACGGTAACGTTTGTAACTCGCATTTGGGAGGTTCCTAGTTCAAATACATTGGGTATTTTTTGATTTTCCCTGGTCACTTAGGCAAATGCTGGAACGAACACATAAATACCACAAATGTTCCTCTATTTAATTTCCTTTCATTTCATTCCGTTGGTTCTGTTACAGGGTCGAAAGTGTCAGGATAAGGAGGCCTGGCATGGTGTGATGGTTGCTTCCGTTTTGGAAAGGTTTCCGCACCGGCGTTTGTTGTGGGAGTGGCCCTTTTAAGGGATCTTTCAATGTCGCCGCCTCACATACTTCGATCCTGGCCTTCCCTCACCTCATTCCTTCCTCCCGGAGGTGCCTCCACAAATTGCCAACCATTGAATTATGCTGAAGTAACCGAAATACCTACTCCATCCCTAAAAACCAAATTCAAATCCAAGTGGGTGAAATGGGTGAGCGGAAAATTGGTGGAGAATTAAAATCCATCCCAGCAATTGTCTAAGTGTCGTGTAAAAAGATGAAAAATCTAAAGGTCAGGGTGGCAGGATTCAGGGATTTGAATTGTGAATTCCCGAATATATGTCCCAAGAGTCAGCTGGCTCGGTTCATTTCTCTCGGTTCATTACATTGGTAATGCCGGATTTTTTCGGTCCATGGTTTGCACATGAATTTTCTGATTATGCGAAATGTTCTATTCTTTTTTTAAGCTAAAAATATCTTGTTCGCCCCTTATTTCGGCATTGGCTATTGTCCTGAGGAATATTTTTATGCTTCTTTTATCACTTTTTCTCAGACACTAACATTCTTAATCATAGAGAGTGGGTTGGTAGTATAACCATACTTGCCTCATAGACCGAAGATTGTTGGTTCAATTTGGGCCAGAATAGACAGACTTTTTTCGGGCGGAAAAATCCTAAGTATGGCTTCCTTAGGAAGGGAAGTAAAGCCATGAACCCCATATCGTGTATTTACGGCAGGTAAAACAATTTCAAGTCTGAAAGAATTTATTGACCTTTTCACGTTCTGAATTAATGGGACGCTAATGACTTGAGATGTTAAAGAGGTTGTAAATAACCAAATAAAGCTGCTAACACTTCAGCTGACACCAATGGAGACTTTATTCTTCCCTATAGCACAGCTCGAAGATGGCTTAAAATGTTTAAAGAGGGGAGACTATCAATTTCAAAGGGAGGTGACTACAGCACTCCAGTTTGTACTCTAACGGAAGAAAACATCAACATCGATGTGAGAAATGATCTTCGAATAACATTTAGAACACTTTCAGAAATTGAAAACTTCACTAGATTCAATCCCATACATTGGTAACTGAAAGGTTGCATGTGAGAAGTGTTTGTGAATGGTGGGTTTGTAAGATTGCTGATTCCCGAACAAAAGATCGTTCCCATGAGGTATTTCTTTCAAAGATAAGTGCACACAGCAAAGCTCTGTGTGGAAATCTCTTATCACCTACAAAAAAGAAGGAAAATATAAAAGCTAAAGTGATTACTTCTGCTGGGAAAATTACTGTCGTCACACTTTTCGATGTTGAAGGAATGGTTTACCAACACGTCGCATATCTGCGCATATAAATGTAGAGAGATGTTAGTGAAAGCTCTGCATGGCCACATTTCCGTGCAACAAGTTTGATCTGCACTATGATGATGCATGCCGCACATAACAAATCTTGTTGCTGAATATCTCACAAAAACATGCGAAGAGTGATCCTCAGCCTCCCTACAGCCCAGATTTACCCCGCATGGTATTTTCCTTTTCCAATGTGGCGCATTTTCCATCATCAGAAGCAGAGGTGTACGCTGCGGAGGGAATTCTGAAAGACCTTCAATGTTTTTTTTCAGCATTCTTTGAAGACTGGTAGAAATGCTGAGACAGGTGCATTGCATCCAACGTGTACTACTTTGAGAAACAACAATTTTCAGGCTGATAAAGGTACCTTGTCATGAACAGCCCTCGTATTATTGACTAATGTTGTGCGAGTAGAACTGGAGATTGGTGTGACCTTGTCACCGTGCGGCTTGTGTTCAGCTGTGGATGAATATCAAAATTAACTCCCCATAGGTATGAAGAATTACCGAATAGACATTGAGTACCAGGTTTGTAGGTCACAAAAGCAGAGATCAATGTTAACAATCGATATCGGGGTTTAAGAACGAGATACTGGTTAAAAAATAAGATACGAAAATCATTGGTTTATTGCTATACCATTTGTATTGTATAAAAATTGATGCCCGGCAGTCAAGACTTATGTGTGATTTATGGAACAAGCTCACTGCCTGTAGGATTAAAATTGTAGAAAATAAAATATGAACCAGGTATTCCTGAAGTTATGAGTATATACATATAAGGTTCGAACGTCTGGAAGAATATTCATCTTCAGTTAAAAGAGACACAGCATTTTTAACACGCCGTTTTCATCTAATTCTGCAGTATATCTCCATTAGTATCTGAGGGTTTTCATTTGGGTAGTGACAGCTGACATATGTTAGTGATGTTATACCTCCAAGCTTAATATATTAGATAAAAAAAACACGCAGAAAGACAGAAAGGAAATCAGTAACACTTTTATGTAAGCAGGGAACCAAGCGAAGGATATCATCAATTTTCATCAAGGATATCAATTTTAATTACGTTTCATAGTCACCTGATTACAATGTTTATTATCGAGAGAGCTTCCTCAGCAGAGGTCCTAGTTTCTATATCACTTTCGATCAATCGTTGTCAGTAAGTTTTATGCTGTTTGAAGAAAAGTTGTTATTAGAATACAAATTATTGTAGCGTTTGGAAACAGACTCGTTTATAACTTTAAGAAAAGTTTCACTTGCAAGTTGTAATCTTTGAAAAGTACATTTATTACATCCATACAACATGAAAATGAAAATAAATATGAAAGTCTGAGAAAATTGTAATGATAATATAAAATATTTAACGTTTTTCTTCTCTCTAACTTATTTTTCCTTTACTTAACATGGTGTGGCAGTGAATTTTGAGACACCTTGAATCTTTGGAAGGCAGTGAATGAAGATATACCGTTCCCACTGTGCTGTTGGTGTATATATAAATATATATTTTCCTGCCTCTCGCCTTATTGCAAGCACGTTGGCTTACACTAATGTCGAATAGTTGGAAGTGACGTCACAAATTTACCTTCGTCCTGTTACGGAGTGCTTCTCGTTTCCAAGAGAGCAGCGTTTTCAGTATGGTCATATCACTTTTGCACTCTACTTCTAAATTTTATGGTGTTAATATTTTCCAAGCAGCTTCACCCTCTGACAGGCAGCAGAAAACTAAATGCATAGTGACCGCCACGGTTGCCGAGCTCATTAAGGCGCGGACTTGTGAGCGAGAGGTCTGGAGTTCGAATCCCGCCAGGACCGTCCTCCCTGACTGAGATTTTTTCCTGTTTTTCCTCAGTCCTCATAAATGGCAAATGCCGGGGAGGTACCCTAAACTTAGGCCTTGAACATTTCCTTCCTTAAAAATAAATCCTTTCCCAATATATCATTTCATCTCATGTATCATCCATTAGTGTCCATCGCCTGTGGTGCCTCAGTAGCAAAAACGGGTGTTAAACACTGTTCATTCATTAATGTATAGTGTTATGTCTAACTCAAATTTCAGCCTTTGTGTTTAAATGAATATAATGTCCGGCTAGCATCTTATAAAATTAATCATTTCAATTTCAGTAACGTGTTTCGCCTTAAAACTTTCACATTGCAGGTAAGTATTGTTTAAGAGTAGTGTTTGAGTATAAATTCAGCAAATGTTTAGTCATTAAAATGTTATATGTGAAAACTGCAGGCAAGCACATTTGGTATATAAACTTTGTTTAATGGATTTTGTAAATGTTTGCCAGGTTAATAAAAGTTTGTTTGATTGTTAAAGCCGTTTGCAAAGATTACAATTTTTTGTTTAAAGTACCATTAGTGAATTATTAGGTATAGCTTTATGATAATAGGATCAAGGAATTATTCTCTCGTACTTGCAAACTGCCTCTCCTGGTCATATCCTGGTCTTTCCCTTGAGCCGTTTTCCAACGATGATTATTTTCAACCAATCATAAGGATATTGGAACATTATACTTCATTTTGGTGCTTGGGCAAGAATAAATTAAATACTCACGCAGTCATACGGAAGGGTCCCGTATAATAAATAACAACTCATAGTTAGCCTATCACTCGATATATACATAATTAATGTAATCTGATATGTACATAATATCTGATATATTATTTTAATTACGTGAACTGAATCTTCCGGGATGTAAGGTCGTGGTCCATTGGGAATCTTTGACTTGGTGGACATCATCAGTGCTTTTTTTTTTTTTTTTTTTTTTTTTTTTTAATGAATAGAGTTTAACGCCCGTTTTCACTACTGAGGCACCAGAGACGGTGGACACTGATGATACGTGAGATGAAATGAAATACAGGGAGCGGATTTTTTTTAAGGAAGGCAACGTTCCAGACCTAAGTTTAGGGTACCTCCCTAGCATTTTCCATTTATTTGGGTTCATTGATTGATTTATTTACGGACGTTCTTTAACATCTCAGGTCATCAGCGTCCCATTCAACTCAGGGTGCGAAACGACCGACAAATTTTGCTCAGAGGCCTCTTCTTTCAGGTTTGAGGTTCTTTTTCGTGCCGCAAATGTACGACATGGGACCCACGGCTTTACTTCCCTTCCGAAGGAAGCCATACTTAGGATTTTTACGCCCGAAAAAATCCCTCGGTCCTGGCCGGGTTTGAACCCGCGACCTTGGGTTTAGAAGGCAAGTATGGTAACCATTACACCACCAAGACCGACTGCCCTTTTTGCAGACAAGACTTCTGTTTGGGGGGGGGATTGAAATGTTAATTCAAAAATGTGGAAGTGTATAGCAATAAAGGGTAGCTATATTGAGAAGTGAAATATAGTTTCTGTCTTTATCACACCTAGAAAATTGTTAGGCCGGAAACTTATGGGCCTACCCTGGTACCTGCAAGTATTGTGTTAGGGAAAACAACCTGCAAAAGACAATCATTAGCAAATAGAATTCATGAAGGAATAAGATACAAAGGACAGCTAAACAAGAACCATCTTTGTAAATACTGTACCATTGGTAAGACAACTTAGAAGCGACACCGTTATGACGCATTCAAAGCATCTGGAAAATTCCTGCTTGCCCTTATCACGATGTAAGCTAGTGCCACCCAATGAAATTTAAAGTAGAGTATGCTAAACTGTTGAAATCCTTACAGGAAGCTCCGTAACATCCAATGAAAGCATAGCACAATAACGTCACAACATTATGAAACTCATGGTAATCTGAACTGCAAACCTGGAAATGAATTCTGGGAATAAAGAATCAATGAACAAAGTGTCCTTGGGATGGAGAGCAGAATCATGAAAATGACTCGTATAGGGGCATGTACCAAGAAATAGAACATAGAAGGGGGGTTCGTAAAACTGAAGGCTTACGATCAGACGCGAGAGCGTAGCGACGTTCTCGGGAGAATTTTCAGAACTTCTGCGGTACTGCTACTGTGTGTATGATGGAGTAGCGAGAGTGTCCGGCAAAGCTAACAGCATAATTAGATATGCCAGTATTTAAATTATTCGACAAAGATTGCTCTAAAACTTCATAATCGATGCTTGCTTCGGTTAAGTATCACGGAATATATAAAGTAACAATAAACAGCTTAAAGGACATATGCCTTGTGTTGATTTCTGAAGCTACTTCCTCGCCATCCACAGAAATACCCTCAGATCCGGACCTCAAACATCATCCCCCCCCCATACTACAAGTAGGCTAACGTATCTTGAATGCAGTACGGGAGTACGGCAGTGCCGCACAGAGGTGTCACGAGGCCCTGACGTTTCATGGAGGTAAAGAAAAAGAGAAAAAATGTAAATGTCAGCACTGCCAACCTAAGGCGTGAATAGCACATCTAAATTCTTGGGTAAATGAAGCTATTTTGATACGTTTTAACCGATAAACACTAAAACCGGCACTCTGGTGGGATATCCTAGAATGCTTTTTAATAAAGACAGATTTTGTTTAAAAATTAAATTTCTACTATACGGTAAATAAGTGATTCACGGTTTGCATTACTGGGGGCGAATGTAGTCTGCTAGCACCAATCATCGTTCTTCTCGTGCTATATTCTGCACCATGTTGCCAACTGTGTTTTAACCGAAGCATGTGCGCTCAGTTGTTTGTTGCTTTGGTTCAAGTAAAGCGTTTCTTTTGTGCGTACGATTTATAATGTTATTGTTCTTGTTATAGTTTTTATATTTATTGTTACCGCAACGTAGCTATGGTTCGTCAGAATCACAGCAGGAAAAAAATCGGGTCTTATAACAGCGATAATTCGAAGAACTATTGTTTTAGAAAGACCCAATCTTGCTGCTATTTCTGTAACTTTGAGCCGTCGGTCTTCCATAATTTCTCCTTCCACAAGATGTTATCAGGAGTGGGCACCTCCAAGGGCCGACCTGCACGCTCTTCGTCTTTTCGAAAAAGTTTGGCCCATTCTTTTACGGTAGAATATAAGGGTGATGCTTCCCCATATACACCGTCCAATCGCTTTTTAATTTCATTAGGAGTAAGCTCTTCTTTTGTGAAGAACTTAATAACAGCTCGAAACTCCATTTTGAATACGTCACAATCATTACACATGGCCTTCTTTATGCACTACATCTGAACAACTGAACGCAGCGGAACAGAATTACAGCTGCAATTATTTACTTAATAGATAAGCTATAAGGATTTTGTGAAGGCGATAATCCTTATTGGCCAGGCCCTAACGCATGAACCTACCCTGGTGTGTACATATCAAGTCGTAGGCTAACTATGAAACAAACAATTTAAACTTCTGTTTTACATCCCGATGTAGTAAAACAGTGTTGTTATAAGGGACTTGAGAATTAATTACATTTATTATTTACTACACGGTACCCTTCCTTATGACTGCGTGAGCATTTAATTTGGAAAACGTATGAAAAATCAGGGTATGACTAGGAAAGGTATTTTGCAAGTACGGGGGAATAATCTTTAACATTTATATTTATTATCATAATTAATTTAAAACAAATAATTCACCAATGGTACTTTAAAATAAATTGTAAACTTTGCAAAGGCTTAACAATCACATAACACAGACTCTCCACTAATATGATGAAGAGCAAGCAGACAGCTTCAAAGCTTACCTAACTTTAAAACCGCTTTTCTCCGTTTCACAATAATGCCACTTATTCCCTTTATCCCCTCAGTGCTTCAATTATGTTTCCTCAGCTATAAGCTCAAAATGAAATCAATTTTATTTATTTTTCCAAAATAAAGATTTGAATGATATCGTTCCAAAACGACATGATGTCTTCATTTCCGTTTATCTGTTGAAGTAGGTATTATAAAGTACTTGCACTGTTAGGTGATCAGGGGGCATTCGCTTTTAAGCGAATGTTAGTTGCCCCGCCAAATTAGAAAATTGCTAAGAAGAAACCTGTTCTCAACCAGATCTTATGGAAGTATGTATTAAGCCGGTCTTCCTCAGCCTTTAAATTATTATTTGTTTTATTTTTTGGCATATAGATCATGAGATTGAATTTAAACATTACTAAAGCACGTTAAGCCATGGTTCTGAAGAGCCCCTAGCGGAACACCTGGATTTAATTACCGTCGCAAGAAACTGCTTCACTTCATTTTCCCGTTTTGCTGTGCTAAAACGTTGCAGTCACTTTTGATGACATTATGATGCACTGAAAGAAAGAAATTTAAACGTATTGAAGTCCCTCAGCAATCAGCGAGGGAGTGCCGCGTTGACCCGAAAGAAGAACGAGTTGTAACTTCCGCGCAGAATTTGGGGCTGTTTAAATGCAACTTGGGTGATTTTCGGAGACGGTATGTGACAGTCAATGAAACGAGATTCCACCCATACTTGTAACCGGGGGAAAACAATCCCCTCAGCAAGAAACCTGATGGCGAATGTGTTTGGAATTGGATTTCTGGAAAAGGGCAGTTATAACCGATGAATGTATACGATCGAGAAGAACCGTTCTCAATTAGCGAAAAAAAATATTCCCGGCGATAACGCGCTAGCGATTGTAACCTCAAAATTATTGCATTTGCGGTATGAAGCGCTTCAACTTCCTTACTAACCGGATTTGGCTCCCTTAGAGTACTTCTTCATCATGAAGAAATGGTTAGTAGGAGAGAAATTCCTATCAAATTAAGAGGTTGTTGACTCAATATGTACTACAGAAATCACATTTTATGGATGAGATAAACAATTTAGAAATCGTTGGAATAAGTAGATAATATTTCTTTCCAAAATGACATATGTTCTTTATTTTTTCGTGAACTTATCAAACAGTCCCTGTATGTGTACATCTTGCTATTTGGCGCTTGTCTCGTTTTCAGCAGTCACTTTTGTTTCCTTCTTAACAACTGCACTAGCGCTTTCCCGCTCAGAAACTAATTGGAACGTGTAATACTCTCTGGATTTGTTGTTGTTCATTCCCCTCTAACTCCAAAGGTCTTCATTGCGAAGGGTAATGATGAGTCAAATGAGCTAGGAATACGTCGATGCTTAAAACTACTATTTATTCACTTTTTATCAATGCAAACTCAAACCTGCGCTCTCCTACATTCTAACTAACTGACCATGAGCTATCAAAATTCCTTCCCTGGCTGTGTACATACTTAAGAACTGTTCGTATGCGAGGGTCACTAGATAACAATATAGAGGATGTGCCATGTTATGGTTAAGCCTATTCTAGTGTACGAAAGTGAAATATGGGGATGGGGAGAGCTGAACATGTAAATAAAATACAAGTAAAATTTTTAAAACGGATTCTCGGGCTCTACAAAGGAACGTCAAGAAATGGATTGTTATGAGGATACGGTTAATATAAAACAAGAACTATTACCGTTCTTGTTTTATATTAGCTATTGGCTTTGACCAATGCCCGGAGACCAGTCCACACTTTGCGTTAAATGCTATAGACACCCGGTGCAAAGAGGACTCACAGGAATTGGTCGGGTTTCAACATGGCAACGAGGCAATGAAAATAATAAAAACATATGGAAGAAGGTTAGAAGAAGGCTAGAAACTATCAACAGGCAGGAAATCGAGGCAGAATGCAACAGGAAAATCTCCTTGAGCCTATCAAATGAAATTAAGTTAACCTGGGGTAAGGAGGTATATACGCTCGTTCTAGGAAGAAATGCAAGATCAAGAATGGCCTGCTTAGAGTAGGAAGTTCGAAGGCTCAAAAATAACGGATAGTTCTGGTAGGAGAATCTGCCAATTTTGTAGATGGAATGAGGTTGAGTACACATTCTGGCCGATTGCTCTCACTGGTGAAAGCTGAGAAAAACGCTGTTTCCTGAAAACTTTTGAAGCAATTGTGGACAATTGGCATGCTGGGGTCTGTTTGCGAGCTACACTCGAACATTTTCCTAGCCTAAGTGTGCGAAGCTGGAAGCAATTTATTTTCTGGTTAGAGTGCAATAACTAGTGTACTTGTAAGTAATATGTAATATATTACTATTCATATATCTAAATACCATTCTTTCCATTTTAGTGTTTATTTATCTATTATTAATATTGTTTTATTTGTACTAATATTTGTTCCTCTATCCTGGTGGTGTAGTGGTTACCATACTTGCCTCCTAAACCCAAAACGCGGGTTCGAACCCGGCCGGTGGATTTTTTCGGGCGTAAAAATGCTAAGTATGGCTTCCTTCGGAAGGGTAGTAAAGTCGTACATTTACGGCATGAAAAAGAACCTCAAGTCTGAAAGAGAGGCCTCTGAGCAAAATTTGTCGGCCGTTTCACGCCCTGCGTTGAATGGGACGCTGATGACCTGAGATGTTAAAGAGCGTCAATAAATCAATCAAAAAAATCAATCAATCCTCTGTCTGAGTATCATACTTAAGCAAGTATGATCTTCAACCTATGCAGAAAATATATTTGTAATAGGTATATAGAATTTTAAAACAATAAAGATACATAAGTTTTGAGACATCCTCTGGCGCCTGGCAGGTCATAGGTGTTTGTACTACTTGAAAGCCCCGTCTTTCCGGCTTCATTTTCTCTTAGCGGTGGAGTGTTGTTGCGACCTGAGAGAATAATAATGATTGAAAGAAAGCACTTTCCTGCCATGATTTTGTAAGGTTATAAACATGACTTGAACGAAATGCAATCCTTGAACAATTGGCACGTTCTTTTGGAAGTGTTATCCCTTTACGTGGAAAAGTTTTACTCTATTTCTCTGAGTTTAAGCGGGGGTAAATGTCCCTTAAAGATGAAGAAAGGAACAAGAGCCATCTTCAGGAGGATGGAGATAATGATCAAGTCATAACCAAAACTGCGCTGCAAGGACATTGAGTCAGGTCTGGGGATTAGTTCACCGTCTGTTGTAACTAACCTGCATGATCACCTCAGAGAGTGGAAAATTTCTTCTCAATGTGTGCCACTTCACTTCCCGAAGGACAGAAGTGCACGAGCATAGGATGTTTGAAACCTAATAAAGAAATAATTAGAAAGACTATTTAATAATACATGCCTAATAATGAGTGTAACTTAATTATTAAATAATTTAATAAAATCGATTGTATTATAATATTTATAGGTTTGTAATAGAAGACGTAGTTCATTATTGAACAATTCCAAGAATTGGGATTAAAGCAAATGCAACCCCTGGTATAGAATGTGCACAGAATTTTAGAAACACTTCAGCAACGAGTACTCTTGGCGGGTGTTGTTACGGGTGATGAGACCCTGACAGAAACCAGGGGCTAACCACTGATCTGGGTCTTCCCAGGTGACCAACCCCCCAACAAATTCAAGAGACCACTAAGTATTGGGGAAAAAATGGTGGCCTCTTTCTTTGTAACAAGGAAGCATATTGCTCAAATATCAGCAAAATGGTACACCGAAGTCTGCGTTCTAAAGGTCACAGACAGATGACCAAGGAGAGAGGCCTACGAGGGATTCTGCATCTGCTCACGTGGAAAATGTAACATTCCCTTTTCTGTGAAGATAATGAACTGTCTTCCATACAGTCCCAAACAGTCACCCTGCAACTTCTTCCTGTTTTCGACTGTGAGGAATAGCTTACGTTGAGAGAGGTTTTTCCAGTTCAGAAGAGGCTGTTGCGGCACATGAAGAGGAGCTGAGTGCAGTGCCAGAAACAGAGTGGCTTGGCTGCTTCCAGGGGATGGGAAGGTGCATAGAAACTACTTTGAAAAAAAATGTAGTGGTTGAAAGGAAATTTTGAGTACTGATGCGTGCGCCTCTCAAAATTGATCTAGTGACACTTGTACAAAGAAACTAACTTTCAAAATGTCAGACAGTAACCTTAGCTTCTATCTTTCAGAAGTATCCGGTTTTGTTGAAATTTTCAATCTTATATGCTAAATTTTGTGGTCCTAAAAGATTAATAAGAAAACATGCCACACAAATGCTGCAGAAGACACACGTTATTGTGGTTTAATTTCAGAGCATTGGCTGAATGGAATAACACAAAGGAAATAATAAAATATAAGGGATGGACAGAAAGAACTAGCGGTGCCAAATGCCGCACCCAAATCTCGCATGCTAGCCGCCATTCAAAGTTTACGCTTTCCTGCACTCCGACCAGACGTTTCATCTGTTTTAGTCACGAAAACGCACTTTTTTATTTATATCTAATATGTTGAAGCGAGGATACTAGTTGTCAGTGCCGTTATCTCTGCATATAAACTGGGAACTTCAAGCCAGTATATATTACTCTCCTATCTGTGGTTCAGGCGCTTTTAAGTTCTTAACTCATGCCGCTTAAATTATTTTTATTTCTATCTCTCTCTGTTCGTGTTCAAGAAAACACTGCGTAGTTCCTTCCAACCAATGTTACAACTCAAAATAAGGGCTGCTGTCAGAAATACACAGAAGAAATTTGCTGACAGTACCCAAAGCTGAACAAGGTAAGAATTTAGTACATTTCTTTGTGAATAATTTATAATTGATAGAATTTAGGTAAATAATCTATGAAAAAGTCGGTCCTGGTGGTGTAGTGATAACTATATTTGCCTTCTACACTCAAGATCCCGGGTTCGATCCCGGCCAGGACCGATGAACTTTTTCGGGCCGTAAAGATCCTAAGTATGGCTTCCTTCGGAGGGGAAGGAAAGCCGTGGGTCCCGTGTCATACATTTACGGATGATAAAGAACCTCAAGCCTGAAAGAAGAGGCCTCTGAGCAAAATTTGTTGGCCGTTCACGCCCTGATTTGAATGGCACGCTGATGACCTGAGAAGTTAAAGAGCGTCCATAAATAAATCAATCAACAAAATTATGAAAAACTTATTCGGACTATTCGTGTAAAATGTTACCAATTAGAATTGTTTTGCAATAAAAAAGTATGCTATATAGGGTGCAACAAAAAGGTATGTCAAAACTTGGAAACATATTCAGGATAAAAAATACAATATGAACATGGGTCAGCAATTACTTTATTTCCTTGTTACAGACTTTTTCTACACCTGTACTACATAGAAGAATATTCAAAAAGTGAGCTGTATAATATCACATGAAAAGTTCAAAATGTCCTCCGTTATAACGGATATATCCATCAACCCGCGGTCGTCTGTACTCCCTCCTGATGCGCTGGAGTATCACGTATTGTCTGGCAGTCATACAGAATACGAGCACAAATTTTCTCTACACCTTCGGCTAATCCATAGAGCATATGAGCATCTGCCAACTACGCATTTAAATACCTCACTTTATTGTACCTAGAACGAAGTTCATAAACATGCAGAACTGACACTACATGCTCGGTATTACGTCAAGCAATGAAGTGAGTAACATAACAAGCGAACTACTTAGTACAGAACAACCACTCCAACGGCGAACATAGGAACTAAGATTAGTTACAACACCCCCATTTTTAACCGGAGGTAAAAGAAAATGTTTACCTAATGTAAGTATTAAGCACTTGTTCTGTTGTGGGGTTATTGCCACATGACAGCTATGCTGGCATTCTAGCTTGCATATGACACCGTGTAAGCGGAATTGTAGACAAAGGGCTCTAACAAGGAAATGAACTTCCGTATTCATATTCGCATAAGGAATGTGTACCCTCTATATGCAAGGAATGTTTCCCCAAAGGTATGACATGTTTTTGGTTATAACCGGAGGATTAAGAGGTATATGAATATGTCAAAGTTTTCATTAATTGATTAACAAGTTTACTTGTTTTGGCGGCGCCATGGCCGAGTGATTAGACTGCTCACCTCCTACCGAGGCGATCCGGGTTCAATCCTTGCGGTCCTAAGTGGATTTGGCCAACGAAGCCCACCGGGCCACCGATTTCTCCTGTCACACACTTTGGCGCTTCTACATCTTCATCTAGTCCACATATTCACCATCATCTAGCACAATGTAATCCGCACATTTCTTGGCGCGAGCATAGCTACCGCCACCTAACGGCAAATGGAAGAACTCCAATCAAACGGGGACTGGCAGTACCATGTTTTTCTTCTTTTACGTTCACTTCAAGGGAGACTATTTTGCCATCTAGCTAGTGGACGGCCAATGCTTCCCTTTTCCTTTTGGCCTGTAATTCAATAACATTTTGGGAAGTGTTCGTCTGCCTTCTTTTTTTATGAATAAACTAATTATCTTTCAAATTATTAAGTCTACCAGTTAATTTAAACGTACGTTAAGTCTCTCTGATATTTATACTTTGTTTATCTAAAATGGTCAATCCCGCTACTGAACGTAGAAACCTCATCTCCACTGCTTTGAAACTTCTATTATCGAACCTTTTTATTTTTCAGTTTTTACCACCGTAATTAAGCACGGGAACTCCATTTGCTGCATCTTCTTGCATTACCTTCAAATTCATATGGAATAGTGCCATACATTCTATTAAACTTATTAATTTTGATATAATGCTCATATCCATGCAATAGCCAAGTTATATCCTAATTAAACAAGTTTAATTAAACTTGTCAATTTGTTCTATAATCCATCCTCTAATAATAATTTTTCAACCTAAGTGGTGTTATCCAAAAATGCCATATTTTTTATTTGCTGCGTAAATTTTCAAATATACTGAGCAAAGGTCTCGTTTACTTTGTTGGCTGCATTTTACAGTGGTCTCTCCAAACAAGGTCTGATCATCTGCAAATAAAACAGCCTTAAAGTAAAAGTTGCTGCTTTAAAACGTTTAGTTAAAACTATCTTGCAATTGCCTAATGGCATTGTCGATGTAAATACTAAAAAGTGTGCGAGACAAGGGACTTGTTTATGCCTTGGTTTGTACATACTGCATTTTTACCGAGTATTCCTCCCTCATCAATAATATTGTTGGTTCTAAAATAAAGTTTTTAATAGCTCCTATCAAATATTTCGAAACTCTCGTTTTGTCTTTTGTCATAATGTCGCAAAATTTAATTATGGAAGCACTATTGGAAATAAATAAATAAAATATATACTATATTTAGGTGATATTCTCGTCGATTCTGTATTAGTTATTCCATAACAAAGATTCTATTTGAGCATTAACGACTTATTTAAATATATGTTGTCCCTCGCTTAATTGGGAGTTACTAATTGTATTTAGTGCGCTTATAATAATCTTTGAATATATTTTACAGGCAGCATATAATAATGCAATGCCTAAGTAATTGTATTAATCTTGTCATTATCCTTTTTAAAACTGCTTTCTTCCACTTCTCAAATATCGTATATTAATTTTTGATGAGTACTTCAGTGCTACTCAAAATGGAGTGCCACATCTATACAGATAATTTCCGGTGCTTTCTTACTCTTTAAATGTTTAGTGTTTTGTAAATCTTACATTTAAACATTAACAATAATTGCTATTGCGTCTAGAGTAAGGTTGATATCTACTTCTTCAGTGTATGTACATACGAGGGTAGGTTCATAAGTTTCCGGCCTCGCCGATAAGGATTATCGCTTTCACAAAACCCTTATCTAGTGCCAAACCTTATCTTTTCAGTAAATAATTGTAACTGTAACTTCTGTTCCACTGTGTTAATTTCTTCAGATATAGTTGCATAAAGAAGGCTATGTGTAGAAGATTGTGACATGTTCAAAATGGAGTTCCGAGCTGTAATTAAGTTCTTCACAAAAGAAGGACTTACACCAAATGAAATTAAACAGCGATTGGACTGTGTATATGGGGAAGCATTCCCCCTCATATTCTACCGTAAAAGAATGGGCCAAACGTTTTTGAATGGGTCCAGAAAGCAGTGAAGACGAAGAGCGTGCAGGTCGGCCCTTGGAGGTGCTCACTTCTGAAAACATCGCTCTTGTGGAATGAGAAATTATGGAAGATCGGCTGCTCAAAGTTACAGAAAAAGTAGGACGGTTGGGTCTTTCTAAAACAACAGCCCTTCGAATTATTCATGAACATTTAAACATGAATAAGGTTAGTGCAAGACTTCTTTCCTCAGTTCAAAAGCAGCAACCAGTCATCTGTTGTAAGGCCTTTTTGGAGCTCTGCTGTGGTTATGAGATAGAAGTTCTGCAAACCATTGTTACAGGAGATGAAACTATGGTCCTCTACTATGATCCCTTTTCCAAAAAAGAATCAATGGAGTGGCGTAACCTGACGAAGTATCTCCTCTAAAGGCCAAGGTCACTCAGTCAACCAAGACGATCATGGTCACAATGTTTTGGCACTGTGAAGGAATACTCTTCATTGACTTCAAGGAGAGGAACACCACAGTAAATGGGGTGCTGGCCTACTGCACAGACTACGTGCTTTCATCAAAGAGAAAAGATTAGGAAAGCTGAGTGATGGTATGCGCCTTCTTCACGACAACGCACCCGTGCACACAGCTCTTGTTGCAAAGGAAGCTGTGAAGAAATGTGACTTCAAGGAGATCGACCTCCACCCTACAGGCTAGATCCAGCTACCAGTGTCTGTTTCTTCTTCTCAAAATTGAAGAAGGACCTTCGAGGAAGCAAATTTAAGTGTGACGAAGAAGCGATGGATGCTGTTTATGCCCATTTTGCAGACAAGACTTTTGACTATTTGTGGGGGGGGGGGTTGAAATGCTAATTCAAAGGTGTGAGAAGTGTATTGCAATAAAAGGTAACTATATTGAAAAGTGAAATATGGTTTTTGTCATTATCATACCAAGAAAATGTTAAGGCTGGAAACTTATGGACCTACCCTCGTAGATCTCAAAAATTGTTACCCATTCATTTTGTCCTATATTGTTAATTAATGTAATATCTCTTTCGATTAAGAGATCTCTTTCTTTCCTAATTTCCTGATCCCTGCTGCCTACGCCCTCCTCCATATTTAAGAAAAACTAGCATGTAAGCAAAGCGTCTGTTGGACTGAAAAATAACAGTAATGTGTAGTATGATGTTCTGTAAACATATGTGACTCACATACATTATGATAAGGTTGCCATGTCACAGGTAAATCAACAATGAACAAATGAAGCCAAGATTATCGTATGATGTTCTATAAACAGATGTGACTCAAATTACGTTACGCTAGCGTTTCTACAACAAAATGGAGACAAGATTATCGTTTGAACAGCGGAAAGCAATTTTGAAATGGTATTGGAAAACCGAGAATGTTGTTGAAGTTCAAAGGCAATGGAGACGTGTGTACAGAACAGAACCGACAACATGAGTAACAATCGCAATAAATTTGAGACAAATTTGAGACTCGTGGTACTGTACACCGTAGAAAACCAGCTACACTGGCAGCACTTCGGGAAGAAATTGAAACCACGTGTGCTGCAATCGCCAGCAGTTCAACGTACTCAGAAGTGTTTCGACGCCGATGGTGGGCATTTTGAGCTACTGTTGTAACTGTAAAACTCTAAGATGATTAGTGCTCATCATTTTCTGTTTGTGTGAATTCAGTTTTGTTATGTTTACACAGTTTTTTCTTTGCTTGAAGTGTGTATATATTTTTGGCACCCTCTGTATATCTACAGTCGGTTTAAGACATATGGGGTGTTCTCAGTAGCAGACAAATAAATAACCAGATGTAGATCATGCTATACTAAGAAAATCAAACTTTTTTCCACTCTGTATTTATAAGTCTCCCACGAAGAGGACCTGAGTTCAATAGCAGCAAACTTAAGTGGGCTTCGATTCGACATTTGGACACGTTTCCTCCAGAGTCACCGTTTTTGTCCTGCCACGCATTTCGACATTTTTTCATGTTCTCCTCATCCCTAAATAAACTACGCTAATTCCCTCTAACGGCGACTGAAAGAATTCCAATAAGCCGGGCATTGGACAGTACCACCAGCATAAATGTGTAAATAAAGAAATAAACTGTCAAATTGTTCCGAAATCTGCCATTCTTATACTGTTCAACTATTTATTGCAACTGCAATGCCAGCACTACCTCTTGCAACTATTTTAATCGTTTACTCTTCTTAGTTGGGGTATTTCGCTCCAGGTAGAAAAGAACAACATAAAACACTCCTTTATAGCTTCTCGTTCCTAACCCTAAACGGTGCACAGTCTTTATGAATGCACATAATTGATAGCCGTTATTTCTTTGCACAAAAGCTTAGCATGATTAATTAAAATAATTACGAAACTAAAGCACCAAGGATGCGTTCGGCTTAATCTGACAGCTACTTCGCCGCCGACGTCTCAAAATTCCGGAACAACTCCATAGAATGTGCTAATAACCGAACAAGGTTCCAGTCCATTGGTTCTCCGCCACGACGCCAGAGGGATTTTGGCGAGGCTCCAAACGTGAAGAGGTTCTGTACGATTAAGAGAAGAAAGAGAGGAGGGAATAAAAAAAAGGAGAAGAATCTTCTTCCCTCAACAGGTTGAGTGGAGTTGCCCCTATGTAAATATGCACCACGCCTTTTCTATAGTCTTAGGGGACGTGAGTGTAGGTTGCACAATATATCACTAATTCTCTATCTAAAATTGTCATTTTGTTACGCATGGTGCTTTGCATCCTCTTTCTCGTTTGTTTTTATGCCAATAGCCTTCAAACTTCCTACAATTTATTACGAAGAATTAAATTTGCAAAGAATATCGCGATTTATGGGCACAAACAATGTAAAACACGTGTACAGTTGTGTAAAACAGACATAATAATAACAAACACATACATTATAGACAAGTTATAAAGTTATTAAATTCTTTCGTGAGAGCGCAAGACTTTGGTTTCATTCCCCTTCTCCGCCTCCTCTTTTAGCGAAATCAGAAAGACTGTAGTACCATTGCGGTTGTAACCGTGAAATATTTTTTTAAATTTTTCTTCAAGTTTCCATCGAACCCACTCTCTAGGCATCAAAAATGTTGTATATAATATAAAATAAAAATAAAGTAACACCATTAACAATGTAACAAATTAACAGTAATTATAAAAGTAGAAAAGGATACAACACCAACATAAAGTCACATTTGAGATCGCTATATTTCGGAATAGTTGAGTCCTTCTATGGCAAGAAGACAAGTGACCAAATATATATATATATATATATATATATATATATATATATATATATATAATATAAAATAAAAATAAAAATAAAGTAACACTATTAACAATGTAATAAATTAACAGTAATTATAGAAGCTCTAAAAGGATAAAACACTTAAGATAAAGTAACACTTGAAATCGCAAGATGTATTAAACAATAAAGTGTATTAGAAAACACAGAAAAAGTAAGAAATAAAATTAAAAGAATAATAGATAATTAGTAAAGAAGCCAAAAGCAAAACACGCAAAAGCAAATTTACTTAATAAGTCAAGTTAAAAGCAACACCATGGTGCAAACAATATAAAAGAAAAATAAAAATAAAGTAGCACTATTAATAATGTAACAAATTAACAGTAATAATAAAAGCTTTTAAAAGGATAAAACACTAAGATAAAGTCACACTTGAAATCTCTATATTTCGAGCTCGTTGAGTTCTTCTATGGCAAGAAGACAAGTCAATAAACTTAATAATCTTAAGTATTTTATACTTTTAAAGCTTCTATAATTACTGTTAATTTGTTACACTGCTAATAGTGTTACTTTATTTTTATTTTTATTTTACATTATATACATGTGTATATAATATAAATGAAAAATAATATATCACTATTAACAATGTATCTAAAATAACAATAACTAGAACAGCAGAAAAGAATAAAACACTAAGAAAAATCACAGATTAGCAATCACTATATTTCGAACTGCTCGAGTCCTTCTATGGCAAAAAGACTTGTCTAATTTTCTAAGTGTTTTATCCTTTTCTGCCTTACTCGATATTGCTATTTTAGTCACATTGTTAATATCATTTCAGTATTTTTCATTTATATTATTTGCACCTCTGGTGATGCTTTTAATTTGGTTAATTATTTTGAATTTGCCTTTGCGTGTTTTGCTTTTAACTTCTTTATAATTTATCTATTATTCTTTTAATTTTATTTCTTACTTTCTCTGTATTTTCTAATTCACTTTATTGTTATTATTAAGCTTTTGTTATTTAATACAGCTTATACTATGACATATATCCAAGGTAATGTTATGCAATTTGGGTTTAACAATATATATTAACGCTCTAGTGACCTTTATTTTGTTTTTTTGCCAACGAAACTCGGTTCATACCATTGTAACAAAATAAGATAAATACTTGTATTTTCTGAAAATCAGCGAAATATTACTATTATTAGTGGAGGTTTGTTTGAAACCCACAATTAATTTATTTATTTATTTATTTTTAAATAACGAAACTCGGTGTATATACCTTTCAAATAAAACAAGAAAAATAGCTTCTGAAAATTACGGAAATCGGATCATTACGAATGAGGATATACCTGAAAAAAGACTTTTTGTATCGTCGATTAAGGTGGCCGGTGGGAAATATAGCATACGGAAGAATCGTTATTGCTAGTATTAACAGTTGGGTATTCACCCAAGCGATAAACTCGGTGTTACGTGAAAGAGTATGGGGAAAATACTCTGAGCATGCGCATCAATGAATAATCGGACTTAACACTTATTGACATCGGCCGTCATGCGGCTTCAGTACCGAACGGCAGCGGCAAGAGCCGAATTGGAGGGAATGCTGAAGCGATAAGGAGCGAGGTAGAAACCTTAAGTGGTAGAATGTTTGTTCTATAAACCTTGGTAGTGTAAAAGAGTATAAGAAATGCAAGCGAAGAAAACACAGCGGTTTCGAACACAGAAAAGCGAGCAATCGTACGCCTAAAATTAACTTTATATCTTAAACATTAAATACGTTTCGTTTTAGTTGTTATACAGTTAAGTGCAATTGGAAACGTTAAGTTAACAATATCACACGTAAATAAAAGTATATACTTTTAAGAATGAAAGTAATGTATTTTATTACATATATATATATATATATATATATATATATATATATATATATATATATATACACACACACACACATCTTCAGTTAGCATTACCTATTTTTACTACATTCTATGCTCTACGCTCTGCAATCTTCACAAATCAATTTGCTGGGAATTTGCTTAGTTTATCAGCTCATGCGTGACTGGTTGTTTTTCTTTTCTGATATCGTTTTAACATTAAAAGCAAAGGGAATGTTTAATGGAGCAATTAAACGACGCGATCAAGAAGAACTGTCCTCATTTGGCGAAGAAAACAGCCCGGTTTCATTAGCGCACAAGTCAGCGATTGCAACCTTAATGTTATTGGATTTAAGATACGAAATCCTTCCTCGTCCCTCTATTTGGCACCCTCGATCTACTTCTAGTTCCCCAAAATAAAGATATGACTAGCAGGAAAGAAATTAACATAAAATGAAGAGGTAGTCGTCGAAACAATTGTACTTTACAGAGTTGAAAATTTCACATTTTATGGATGAGATCAAAAAAATTAGATTTGAAAATATCTTAAGTTCAATAATAAAACTATTTCCCCCCTCCAAAATTTTATCTTTCAATATTTTAAAACTTATTAAAGAGCGTTTGTAAATATAAATTTTATTTCACTTGCAGGGTTTTTTTTTTTTAGTTTTTTTTTTTTTTTTAGTTTTGGCATTGTTTAAACTGCTGCGGCATTACAGGTGGTGTACGCTGATTATGCATAGATGAAATGACAAATGATAAATTGAGCAAGGATTTTTTAAGGTAGGAAACGTTTCTTCCTTAGAGCTCCTAGTAGGCATTTGCCATTTATGAGTACTGAGGAAAACGTGGAAAAAGCTTCAGTCTAAGAGGGAGGTTCTGGTAGTAATAGAATCCCAGACCTCCGCTCATCAATCCATGCCTAACGACCTCCGGCAGCCTTGTCGGTGTTTATGGCACAATGTGCATGTATTTCATAGCGTCTCATTAGTGTCTTTTTATCTGAATTAAAATTTGAAGAAAAAATACCGCTAATAGGGTGGAGAGATGGCTAGCGAGGTTTGCGCAGAGATGGCTTTATTTGCCAAGTAAAATATTATGCACTGCATATGTATAATCATTTATTCAAATACTTCAGAGTCGGTTCATTTTTTGCGTTAAAATGCAGAATATTAGTGGTAAACAGGCGTTATCAACAAAGTTCTCTGGCCAGTCATCTCCAGCTCCCCGAAATGTCTGTAATATCGATTTCCCATCCCATTAAAATTCAAACACGAGTTCTATCTTTCAAATGATCTAATTGAGAACTGCACGAGTCAATGCTATGTTTCTCCTATACCTTGAAGCAGGAATTGTCTCAAAATTCTAATGACAATTGCTTCTGATACCAATGATAATAATAAATAATAATAAATAATAATAATAATAATAATAATAACTGTATTTTACTTCAGGTATTGTTTAAAAGGTAAAGAATGGCATAATAACCAATTGTACCAATATTACAATTATAATCAGGAATTTAATATTACAATTGTTTGTGCATGTATAAAGGTATGTATGTATGTATTTTTATTTAATAAGTAATATTCAGACAAGGATTACATTTCTGAACTTCGTCAAATAGGCAGATTGTATTACAATAGGACATGTTGGTCAATAATCGGAACGGTTACGTAAGAATACGTAAGGTATCGAAATAATATCCTTTAGTTGAGATTGGATCCTTTTTACCCTTCCGCAAATCCTCCAAGAAGGTTATGTCGACAAGACAAAATGTTTTATTACACTTTAAACTAGGCATGATAATTCAATTTTCATTCGTTTTATTTAAGGACTCTTTTACATCTCAGGTCATCAACGTCCCGTTCAATTCCGGGCGTGAAACGGCCGACAAATTTTTCTCAGATGCCTCTTTTTTCAGACCTGAGGTTCTTTTTCGTGCCGCAAATGTACGACACGGCACCCACGGCTTTAATTCCCTTCCGAAGGAAGTCATACTTAGGATTTTTACACCCGAAAAAACCCATCGGTCCTGGCGGGATTTGAACCCGCGACCTTGGGTTTAGAAGGCAAGTATGGTTACCACTACACCACCAGGACCGACAGGCATAGCAAGAAATATGGTTTTAATAGGTAAAAGTACTGTCATCAAAAACAAACTCCGCATGCTAAAACAGGTGTATTAAAAGAAACCAAAATTTTAGCTGTTTGCGACAGTTTCAAAGGGATACCGCTTATATATGGCCGAAACGTGTCTTAACGCAAAAATTTAGTGTGCGGATCTGAGTGTTAGAAAATTTTAAAAAGTAGCGAGGAAGAAAAACTTCAACCAATAAACAGCCCTCAAAATTGGACGAATGAGCATGTATGGGCAATATTACAGTTATCATGTAATAGACAATAGGAGATTAGAGTTTAGTCAATTTCTAGAATGTTTGAAGAAATAAAAAATTTGTCGGTGGAGGAGCGAATGCACGTAATAGTTTTTATATCAAATATAAGATTTTTTTGGGGGGGGGGATTAATGAAGATACAGAGAGACAGAGTAACGGAACAGTACGAAGGATCACGAAACCGAATAGAGGACGAAGCAGCAAAATATAGTGATATTAGTAAGACAGTCAATAGTTGAAAGATATCACACTACAATTCAGTGAAAGAAGTACGTCGTCATTAAGATAATATACAAGTCTCATTAAATCAGTGTTAAAGTTACGACAGTCAGACTATTCTTATAGTAGAACTCTTACATCGAAGTGATCAGTGTTATAAGAAAGCGTTATAGCAAAATTATAGGCGACAGTCGCGTGGATTTGTTACGAAGGATTGCAGTTAAGTTAAAATTAAAGTACAAATGCATTCAAATAAATACAACTGTTGCAAGGGTCTTACGGCCATACACGCTAATGTGTCCTTATAACAATCAAAAGGGTCATATATATATATATATATATATATATATATATATTATACACATACCTATACACATACAAATTTACATGCATACATACAAATATACAAATACTTCGATATATTTACATTTTCTATTAATAAATGTACATACTAATATATAAACATGAATGGAACCCTTACTCTTAAGCCCTCCTTCCATTTACTCACACCCCCTCTCCAACCCCCCAACCCCCCTCTTCAGTATAGCCATTAACTATCTTCGTCGGGTCTTCTCTAGAAAGCTTCCCAAACTGTGTGAGTATCTCGCATGCACTAACACTTCCCGGAAAATGTACAAACTTCTACTGACCTTCAAAAAAAGTGGTGATAAATGCCCATTTCTTAAGATCTCCGTTTCCTTGCATTCTGCCAAAATATGCCTCCAGGTATTGCATTTTCCACACAGTGGGCAAATTCTTTCCCCGAGAGCATTAACTGTTTTGTTTCCTTTCCAATCCCATAATCTGAACCATGCGAGACCACTTCTTTCTTCTCTGCTGCAGATATCTCCCTCACACCGGATGTATTTGAGCCTGCAGGTAAGCGATACTTTTTCTGCGCATTGAGGCAAAACATTTTGTCTATCTATATCTCGCAAACGTCTGTTAAATATTTGGCAACTATTTCGTGTACTGTCCTCTCCCCTTAACCAAATATATCCCAATCCAATTTTGTCTAAGCCTTTCCTTATTTTTGATCCCCATCCCTATTTGCTCCCTTTGAAAAACTCTCGAAGGAGAGATTGATTCCCCCGTGTTATCCTTAACCAGTATTTAATTGTTCTTATTTTTAAATGCACATTTTCGTTAGAAATACAAAACTCTTTAAGAACCCCACAATTTGCTGTACCCCTCCCTACTTGTAGCAACCGTTTTAGAAACTGTGTTTGCACCTTATTAAGTTCCTCGATATTTTCCCACCTCCAAGTTTCGGCCCCGTACGCCATAGTTGACCTCACTACCGCCCTATACTCCATTATTCTCAGTAGAGTTTCCGGTATTTTTACTAAAATCTTTAACGCCTCTATATTTTTAGTTATGCGCTTGCGTTTTGTGATGCCTGTGTGTCTTGCCCAGTTCCCGCTCATAGCTAAAGTAACTCCCATGTATGTGAATTTCTTAACATTCTCTAGTGCGTGACCTGCATACACCACCATCTCTCTTTCCTACTGTACACTGCACAGTTTTTTAATGTCATTGTTTTGGTCTTCTCCCCATTCCTGATAAAATGCTTCTAAGCAGTCTAGTTCCCTTTGCAAACCGTCAATTGTTGCGGATATCAACTGTATAATTCCAGTGAAGAATTCCATCCCTTCCCTAATGACTCTAAGTCATTACAAACAGTCCAAATTTCCCTGAGATTCCTATCCTCTGCTTTGGAATCAGAGAAGTAGGAAACATAGAACTACAGATTTCAAGAGCCGAGGAAAATCAAAAAGACAATCACCTAGTTAATTATTCAGCATTCAAAAAGTATAGACCATCAATTTCATAAAATCTCCTGTAAATAAACAAAAACCCCACCATTAATACCCGTTCCAACATGTCATCTCGAAGGAACATTTCATTATTGAGTCAATTCTCTTTAATTTTCTTTCAGTTTACTATCATTATCACAACTTTGATTCCTCAAAGTCAATTAAGTCAGTTTTTCTAGCACTCATTGTAATTGTGCAACCAGTTCCTGTTGCTTTACCCCGCTAGAGATATTTATATACATCTCTTAATCATGCTGTCCGTTTGGCACGTTTTTGGTGCGACTAAAACGACTACTTAATAAATAAAGAGGACAAATATGATTGGGTTATTCGATAGGAAATTTTCTGCGTTTAAAAATGTCAATATGTCAGTTAAGCACAGGCAATATCTGATTCTGAGCTTGAAGGGTGATTTTAAACGACATACTTAGTTCAAACAGGTGAAATACACTTGCGATTGACAGCAGAGATGACGATGAAGACGATAAACGTTCGATGTCAGGACCTGCTGAAAATGATTATTAAAATCAAAGAGGTTATTGAAGACCTTTCATGCGAACAAACTGAACCTTGTGCGGATGTAAGGTTGTGTTAATTGATACAATCAAAGTAAAATATTTTAATGAGTTCGCTGTGACGTATAACGTTAGAACCCGTACTTTCATTAGAATGAGATTCATAAATAAACAAAATGCTGAAAAACATACACCTTAGGTGCCAAAACGTATTAAAATATGCCAAAAACATTAAAAACTACTGTAATGAGGCAAAACGTTTGTTAGATTCTGTATATTCTCTAAAGATGCATAGGAATAATCGGTACATTTCAGTGAAAATGTGACAAGATTGTAATGAAAAGCTTAATTATGATGCGGATCACAGTAGCTAGCCCTAACCATCACAACGCTTCTGGGTGCTAGACTACGTTACAAGGAAGAGTATGGAGGGGGGAGCTGCGCATAATCCCTACGTCTTCTTCTAACTACTTTTTTCTCTATATTGTTCTCGTTGTTATATTTAGCTTAATATCGTTTCTTTCCTCCAGTGAGTTGTTATAAGAGCGCCATTTGAAAAGTTCTTGGAATGGAAGCATAAGAAGATGAAAGTATTTTTATTTTCAACATAATCTCCTATGACACTTATGCACTTTGTCCAGCCAATGCATTTATTTCATCGCAAAAGTCAGATTCCTTCACGCCTGCGAAAAACGCTTCAAATGATGATCTAGATGGAGTTTCGATGTAGCTAAGCCAGAAGAATTAGCCGGATGTCGTAGAAAATCGTGCCCAAATGCAACACTTTTCGCCATTGCAACGACACATATATGATTTGATGCAAAATTACTTTCTTCTTTGATAAACCCGGCATTTTATCGTGTATTGTCATCATTAGATTAGATAGGGGAGACAATCAATTAGCAGCACACCCTTGGTATCACAGAAAACTAACGCCTTCCTAGCGGATTTTACACGTGGCCTTCTTTGACGGTGGACAATCCTGATGCTTCTGCTATTTTGTTTAGCAGTGCACCCATTGGTCACAAAAGACGCATAAAGTCGGTAGAATATCTCTGAAAACGTGCTTAACTTTGTCGGTCCTAGTGGTGTAGTGGTTACCTCTCAAACCCAAGATCGCGGGTTCGATCCCGGCAATAACCGATTGATTTTTTCGGGCGTAAAAATCCTAAGTATGGCTTCCTTCAGAAGGGAGATAAAGCCGTGGGTCCCGTGTCGTACATTTACGGCACGATAAAGAGCCTCAAGCCTGAAAGAGAGGCCTCTGAGGAAAATTTGTCGGCCGTTTCACGCCCTGGGTTGAATGGGACGCTGATAACCTGAGTTGTTAAACAGCGTCCGTAAATAAACCAATCAAAAAAGGGGGCTTAACTTTGCTGAGAGATTCACACTCTGTTTGTCTTTGATTCTGAATCAGCTTCTTGCCCATCATTGTTCGTGCACAGTTCTCCTCTCAAAATGTGAAATATCCAGAGCTTCAGCAATTTCGCACTTTAACTGCGATTCTCCAGAACTTTGTCATGCATCTTATCCATCTTTTCTGATTCGTGACGGATTTTGGTGTCCGTGACGGTTGTGTTTCAACTTGTGGTGCGCTTTAAAAGGGTGAGGTGTGGCGTCTCCTACAATGTTTGTCATACGTAGATGGGCTTCTGTGCCATTAATAGCTCTTGTTTACCAGCCGATGTCCCATATTTGTCATATACAGACATTTGAACTGCAACAAACAGCTACAGCTACCACGATTCTTAACTAATCCATGTATTATTGCACAACTGTTTCTAAGGAAAATGACGGTTTTGATAACACCTTTCAGACTGCCGCTACAATCTGTGAGTCGTTCCGATAACACTGGTCTACAAAAAAACTTTTTAATGCTTTTTATTTTTCCACTTTATATACGAATGCCCTGAATTCAAATATACTTCAATTTTACTCTATCAGGCCAGGTCTTTAAACAAATCATATCAAATATAATATTGTACTCATATTTTTGATGAACTGTTATTAAGTTTTAAGACATGTAGCTACGATAAACCTGTTTTTGTACGTTTCATTTTAATTTAAAAATTAAAGAATATATTGAGAATAGATAACTAGGTGTCAATAATTAAGAATTTCCAATTTTTTTCGACATTTAGAGAGAACAAAACTTAATTTTTTCGAAGTTCAGATATGTCCTTCACTAGTGTCCCTTTTCAAAAACTAACAGTAATCAGCCATCATTTACATATCCCAATGACCTTAATAGTCCATTGTTTTAATGTACTTAAGCAACCGTCACCTTGTTCTTCACTCATTGTATTAAGTTTAGCAGGTAAGTAATCAATATGACTGTTGAGAAAATGCACTTTAACACTCATTCTACACCCCAGATTTCTAAAATGTTGTATCATTTCCTTCACACTTTCTTTATCGTTCCCAGATTTCCTGTTGCCGGGAAAGATTTCTGTGACGTTTTTATATGTCAACCGTGATGACTTCTTTAACTCGGACATCGACTAAGGAAAGATCTCATTCTGCATAAGCTCAGGGGGTCCATCGAAAATACCTGCTGTTATCTTGGCTTCGGTTTACTGAGGGAACTTTGTAACAAGAAAGTTGAAACAATCGCTGTCCTTATTCAGAGCATTAACAAATTGCTTTGCCAGGCCTAACTTAATATGGAGCGGTGGATGGAAACTAGAAAGGGAAAAATCAATGGATCATACTTCACATTTCTCTCTCAGAAAATTAATTTTATGAACCAAGGTGGTGCATACGTTTCCGGCCCCGCAGATAAAGGTTATTGCCTTCAGAATATCCTTATCTGTTAAGTAAATAATTGCAGCTGTAACTTCCGCTCCTATGAGTTCAGTTGTTCAGATAAAGTTGTATAAAGATGACTATGTGTAGAGCATTGTGACATGTTTAAAATGGAGTATCGAGAACTGTTATTAAGTTCTTCACAAAAGAAGGAAATACTCCAAATGAAATTAAACAATGGCTGGACAATGTATAAGGGAAGCATCCCCCTCATATTCTACCGTAAAAGAATGGGCGAAATTTTTTCGAATGGGTCGAGAAAGCATTGAAGACGAAGAGCGTGCAGGTCGGCCCTTGGAGGTGCTCACTCCTGAAAACATCGCTCTTGTGGACGAGAAATTATAGAAGACCGCCGGCTCAAAGTTACAGAAATAGCAGCAAGTTAGGCCTTTCTAAAACAACAGTCCTTCGAATTATTCATGAACATTTAAACATGAACAAGGTTAGTGCAAGATGGATGCCTAGAATTCTTTCCTGAGTCTAAAAGTAGCAACGAGTCATCTGTTGTTAGGTAATTTTGGAACTCTGCCGTGTTTAGAGAGAAGTTCGGCAAACCATTGTTACAGGAGATGAAACTATGGTCCTCTACTATGATCCCTTGTCCAAAAGAGAATCAATGGAGTGGCGTAAGCCTGGCGAAGCACCGCCTCTAAAGGCCAAGATCACTCAGTCAACTAAAAATATCATGGCCACAATCTTTTGGGACTGTGAAAGAATACTCTTCATTGACTCCAAGGAGAGGTAAACCACAGTAAATGGGGAGTACTATGCTGGCCTACTGCACAGACTACGTGCTTCCATCGAAGAGAAAAAGCGAGGAACCATGCCTGAGTGGTGGTGTCCGCCATCTTTATGTCAACGCGCCTGTACACATAGCTCTTGTTGCAAAGGAAGCTGTGAAGAAATGTGGCTTCAAGGAGATCGACCATCCACCCTACAGCCCCGATCTAGCTCCTGGTGACTAATTCCTTTTCTCAAAACTCCAGAAGGAAAGTGTGACCAAGAAGTGATGGATGCTGTTTATGCCCATTTTGCAGACAAAACTTATTACTATTTTTGGGAGGGGAGATTGAAATGTTAATTCAAAGATGTGAGAAGTGTATTGCAATAAAGGGTAACTACATTGAAAAGTGAAATATATTTTTTGTCTTTATCATACCTAGAAACTAGTTAGGCCGGAATCTTATGGATCTGCCCTCGTATCTGCTCAATAAAAACTATTATTATACGAACAGTTTTCATTCAACAAGTTTTCAAACGATCCTTATAAACTTTTATATAAGTAAATGCTATAAAGGAAATCAACAGATAGATAAATCGTTAACGATACCAAAGGAGGTGTATACGTATAGTGCAATATTTTCTTCAGTGGTTTTTATTTCTCTGTAGCTTGTACTTCTAAAGTTGCAAACTTTCCAAAAATCGGATTTTATCATTGGGATTAGATTTTCCAAAGTTCGCTAAGATACATAATACTAAACCCTATAACTTCTCGGTTTAGTTAAATCTCTTTTGTTCAGGATAGTGTATCGGCGATTTCAATTACTGTTAGCTTCTTTGTGATTCTTTGTATTAATACAGGTAAGCTTCTGTGACTAAAGAGTATTTATGAAAGGATTGTAAGACTCCCACGCGCAAAGGAAATTAACAGCGAACCTCTTGTGAAACGCCCTTGACACAAACCATAGTTTACCGGTCACATCTCAGTAGCCAATAAACCAAAGTGGATTAAAGCACGACTTCGTGTGGCAAAGCCGCAAAGAAAATAATCCTTCTAAGCGTGTCAGAATTACGACATCCGATGAAAGCTGGATTACAGCCGGCGTTGATAAAGTAGATGCAATCGTGCCGCAGTTTACAAAATATAAGAAGTAGCTCCTTAAGCTCTGAGCCTGATCGAAGTAAATTAATATTCGGGGATAGCGAAAGGTGGTACACTAGAGTGGGTATGGGTGGCATAGAATGTAATATATAAAACTGTAGCAGGAATCAATGTAGCAAACTGCTCAAATCATAATGTACGGAGGAAAGAACGTCAGCCTTAAAAAGAGTAAACAAGTGTCATGGTTACCCCTGAGCTACACGAGTGTATTTGATTGATAAATGTGACTTTCGATTCAAGAGCAAGGAGAGGAGGTTTTGAAAAAACCATGCCCGACAAGTGTGGGAAGGCTAAAGATTGAGACGTCGATATTTGCGAGTTACTTGTCATATCACTTACAAAGAGACTAAAGTATATCTCAAAACGCATGATTAGGGTACTTTGCATTGATAAAAAAAAGTATCAGTTTTTGAGAAGTTTAATTTCCTGTTAAAAGAAAACGAGTCGTATTTTTCTTATATATTTTACGTTAATCGTAATTATTAATACTCAAAAAGTCTCCTTTTCTTATTAAGTGGTCCTGGGGGTATAGTGATAATCATACTTGCCTTCTAAATCCAAAATCGCGGGTTCAAACGAGGCCAGGATCGATGGATTTTTTCGGACGTAAAACTCCTAAGTATGACTTCATTTGGAAGAGAAATAAATCAGTGGGTCTCGTTTCGTACATTTACAGCACGAAAAATAATCTCAAGTATGAAAGAAGAGGCCCTTGAGCAAACTTTTCACGCCCTGAAAAGAATGGGACGTTGATGACCTGAGATGTTAAAGAGCGCCCGTAAATAAATCAAATAAAAAAAGGGTCTTATTAAATATTAAAAGAAACCTTTAAAACATTTCCCCTAAGTCTATATCAACACAAATAAAAGTCATTTGTATAAAAGATTTATTTTTCGATTTGCTGATATTTTCAAAACGCGATTCTCCGCAAGCCTTAATAAATTTTATTTCCCTTCTCCCCCTATTATTCAAGAATATTGGTTTATCATCACTTACATTATTAGATATTCTACAAATTAAAATATATAAATACTACTTTAATAATATACACATACAAACATATAATGTGGTGCTAGTTGTCATTCTAGAGGGATAAGACACATAAAAAGACACATCTTAAAATGAAATATTTCAAGCTGTTAGGCTGTTCTTCTGTGAAAGAAACGAGGTAAATAAAACATATATTAATTGTGGCGGCAGCTAGTGCCAACCTGAAAGAACGTAACAGTGTAGGTGGTAAATTTCTGGAAAAGTAAAATCTCTTGAATAAGTTACATGTCGAAGGAGCTATGACAAAAGAGTGAAAGGGTATAGTGTCAGTGAAAAGCGTTTGATACGAACAAACAGGGTAAAACTTATAAAGCTAGTGGCCTGGAGGAGTGCGTGCTGGATGGAATACTATAGCTGCATCTCTCTTTCTCTTAAAACACTTTCTGAAGCTGAGAGAGAGAGACAAAGTGTCGATAAGAATGAGTAGAAAGTAATAATCGAATGTGAAGACATGTGTCAGTGCGTGTTGTGCAACTGGTAATGGAGATTTAGCTTTTAAGGAGCGTCTGTGGTCATTCATTGAGGGAAAACCACTGTGGAAGTCAGACCACGCTTGCCAACATTTACAATTGAGCATATAAACGACGCTTTCTTATGCAGAGTTTCAAAAGAAGAGGTTTTAAATCTTGATTGACATTAGGGCTTTTGTTTGAATGAATTGGGAGAATAATCAAACAAGTTTCACGATGGTGCTCGGTGGTAGGGGTATGAGCTCGATGCAGATTGGAGTTCTGAGTAATTTTTAAATTATGCCGAAATATGCTTCAAAGATATTCTAATTATAGAAAATTAGATGTGATATACCTTGGAAAAGAGTAAAGGTTCTAGAATTCTGCAAGAGGATTTGGTAGCCATCGTTAAAAATGAGCTGATCCGATATATACACCAGATATTCCCCATTCGTTGACAGGGGCAAAAGCGGGCAGATCACAGTTCCATATACCGACAAATAATGTCTTGTATTGCAACTGATGTGGTCGGTTAGTACGGAACAGTGAAAATTTACTGTATTATTGCGTTTCATTCCTCTGTTTACTATGGATCAAAGATATAAAGAAAACAGGTTTTCATTTCCTATAATATTTTAAGAAATGAATCAGTGTCGTGCAATTTCAAAAATGTTTTCCGAGGGTTCATCCACTTGACATGAAATAGTGCTTTAATTCAAAACAACAGGATCAGTGTTATGTTAACAGAGACAAAAATTTGATACCGCTGCTCCATTAGAACAATTAACTTGCAAAGTTAGCACAAGTGGGAATCAGTCATATATCAGAACATTCTGCAATCTGGTTGGACGCATTCATTACACACAACTGACTCCTGGAAACAGAAGACACCTGCCTCAGATTGAGCACAATCTGTGCTGTTACAACAGAAACCAAGCCATGTCCTGCTGCCCCCTCTTGACCATCCCGTCAGTTATTTACATTGGTGCCAGCATTTTATTTAAACAACCCTTATTAAAACTTCGAGCGGTAGAAATGGGGAAAATGTCGGAAAAGAATTAAATAACATAGTCAGAGAATTCAGAAACTTCTGGATATAGCCTTAATACATGCATTAAAAAGATTTACCCATTTGTATAGATGGAAGAAATACTTTTAAAATGACACCAATGAAACTAATTTGTATAAAACAAAAGCTTTATTCGTAAATGAATAAGTTCATTCCTTTCAGACATAAAGCATTGTGCTTTATATAAAAATATTGCTCACGACCTCCAAATAAAATGGCTTACATCGTATTTCCCTTTTAAATGCAGTAGGCAATTTCAGTAGCTTGTTCCAAACCACGTGCCTGTAAATCTCTGGTACGAACCCATATTTCAAGGGCAACTACAAAGTCTGAAGGGTTCATCTGACATTCCAGAACTCGTTTTTAGTGTATCTCATAAATTTTCGATGGGATTAAAGTCGCGACACAAAACTATACGGGCTATATCAAGCATGTTCTATCAATGCATTTGCAGTTTTTCTTCGCAGCAATGCCATACCATCTCTTATTATAACTGACACAAAACCAGATCTGTTTCTTGAAGAGCAGTATCTGCAAGACCCTCACCAAGTCACTGAGCTATTTGAATTGAACATTCGCTGTGAAGAATTCTTTGAGATATAACTATGCAATTGAAAAAAGTAGATCATGGATTCTGCAGCAAGGATTGAACCGTTCGTCAGTTGATCTCAGTCACACTTCCCTAAGGACGTTTCTCACTATTGGATTATTAGGGAGCAGATTTTTATGTAAATAAATAATTTTTCCTTCATGAAAGTATATCCCTTAAACTAGTTTAAGACTGAAAGAACATTCACCAGTGTAAATACAAAACCTTATTTTATAGAAAATATAAACTACGCTATCATTGCAGGAAGAACGCCTCCTTGTTCCAGTGATTAGCTTGCTGACTGCTAGAAGAGAAGTCCCGGTTTCAATAGCAGGTACCTGCTTAGAACATATCAAGTTACGTAGGGCTGAAACAGTGTCCATTCAGCCTCGTGAGGACAATGGTGGAGCTGCCTGGTAGAGAGGTGGCGTACTTCGATCTAGAAAGCAGCGTGACAACGACCGACGTGCTGTCGGCTTTCCGATCACATGTTCACCTCCAATACTGCCCTCTATTATTGATGTCGCAAGACAGAGGTAGAGGAAGCAGGGGTTTTGTGACAAGCCAAGGCCCAAGCAGCAATAGAGGCGAAGAGATCAGTGTAAAATTACTTTGTAAATGCATACACTTGCGTAGATAGGTTACTATCAAATGAGAAAATAATTCTCTTAAATCACCATTCAGAAATGACCTCTTCAAAGAGGAAACCTTCATTTTTCTTGCCCCCCCCCTTGACTGTAATATTAAAAAATAATAAATATTTATTATTTACTAAATATTACAAAAAATAAATGCTTATTGTAAAAATAATACATTTTAAAACGTTTTAAAACACATAAAAATGTCCATTTAATTACAATAATAACTGGATCCAAATATCATATAATAAAAAATTACCTCTAAAGTAAAAATAGAAATAACAGAATATAGAACAAGAGAGGTACAGTTGCAGAAAAAGAAAAATTTGCAAAACGTGAAAGGCGTGAGGATCGTATAAAACAATTTACCATAAAAGAAAGAAGTAAATTTCCTTTGAGGCAATGGCATGCCCATAGTTAAGGGATAATTGTTGGCACGTGCTTTGAAAATCCCATGGTTTGCTTGCCGCCAGTGATTTTGATTACTATCTCTCTCCTTCAAGTTTGAAGAATAAGCTAAAAATGATGGACATTTGCTGTTTTTTAACCAACAAAACTAAAGATATAATTTACAGGGTATTTACAGGTTCTCTACAGGTACAGTTTAGACCACACAAACGCTGTAAGGACTTTGTTTGAAAACCTATATAGGACTATGCCATTAATATATTCAGAATATGTAGAAGCCATGACATCTATAAAGAATTAGCGAAAATTTAAAAAGAACACAATAGACCAGTGCTTCGCAACCTATGGGTCCCTAGGGGGCTTTTGGTGTGTCGCGAAATCTCCCGGTGGAGCAAGGAACCCATAGAAAAGTTTGCTATTACATAATTAAAGTACGTTTAACGTTTTTACTGGTCGGTCCTGTGGTGTAGTGGCTACCATACTTGTCTTCTAAACCCAAGATCGCGGGTTCGAACCCGGCCAGGATCGATGGATTTTTAGGGCGTAAAAATCCTAAGTATGGCTTCCTTCGGAAGGGAAGTAAAGTCATGGGTCCCCTGTCATACATTTACGGCACGAAAAAGAACCTCAAGATTGAAAGAAGATGCCTATGAGCAAAATTTATGGTCCTTTTCATGCCCTGAATTGAATGGGACGCTGATGAGCTGAGATGTTAAAGAGCGCCCGTAAATAAAACAAGTCAAAAACAAAACTAATTTACTAATTTAATTTATGAATCTCGTTATGTTTAATATCCTTCAAAGGTTTGAGAACCGCTGCGCTAGACTGTACGTAAGTACTTACCATCGCCACTGCAGATTATATTCATTGCACATGTTAAGAAATGTTGTTGTTTATAGCTTTCTCGTCAGTTTATTGTTTGTCTGATAGTGAGGTTAACACTACAGTGCATAACAATCCAATCAAGCAGCTATTTTTACTGTTTTTGATTGTTCATTAGAGTGTATCACGTCATGTTTTGAAAAAAATTACTAAGAAAATAAATATATTTTCATCAAAAACTTAGTATAAAGATAGTTTCATTTTAGTAAAATAAAAGGGAGATTACTCCCCACCAGCATGAAAGGCTACTTATAACTTATGCAAAAGTTTTGAGGAAATTGGATCTCTTTCGGACTTGAAGCGGTTTTTATATGCAGATGTTGTCTTTGGATTCACCCGAGCGTCCCACCTCATACCCCGGGTCTTTCAGGAGCCCGAAGTTGCCTTGGATGGAACGCATTGAAATTACATTTAGTTATCGGTCACCTCTATGGCTTTGATGACGCGTGCTACATATGCTGCATTGGTGTGCCTCTTGTCTACTGCCTCTGGTAAAGCGATGTTGATCATCAAAAACCTGCTTTGAAAACTTGGTTTTTCTTAAATAAGAAATTTAAAAGGTCGCCACTTGGTTACAAAAGATAACAGAGTTCACAGTACAGCGCCCACGGCTACCTGAGCCTTTAAAATATTTAATACTATTGGTGAGCTCTAAAGCTCCCAAAAGCGCTTGCTTTAAAGTCATCGTCTCTTTGATTTCTAATTGGGGAAATCCTGATCATACGATGTAATGACGTCATCGCCGACACTTGTTCTTCTTCTACCTTTAACAAATTTTGAAGCATGAAGCATCTTCAGCAACTAAGATACAAAGTATCTATTGTTCGGCCACCTGCATGTGCTTACCATTGTCACAATAGAGAGACCCATTGCTCTAGTCATTATCAGCAGAAGAGACAAAAAGATTACAAAAGGGCATTGTCATACAGTTATACGTCCAGGTAGCCATGAATACATTTTCGTAATGCATGAATTGTTCCTGTTTGTTAATACAAGCTATATATTAAATAATTATTACTATTTAAATTATCTAAAGGCATTCACTCTTGGGCATGCGTAGGTGTGGGGACTTGTCACAGGCCGCCCTAGATAAATCAGACTTTCATTAAGTGAGGAAACTAGAATGAGATTTTCTCTAAAATAAATAGTATTGAGGAAGCGATAAGCGAATTATCTGGTCTTGTCAACAAACGGGTATACAAGAAATCATAGAATTGCTCTTGAAAGGTTGCTAAATCAATGTGGTTTTAAGGGGTATCTCATGCCAAGGTTTTTTGATGGTACAGTCATTATGATAAAGTGCTTGGAATGTTGTGGAGTGACACAAATATTTAACACGACGACAATTTATACTTTACTCTCATGTTTACTCTTTATACTTTACACCTCAGTAAGCAAAAGTTGTACCAGACCTCGTTAATGAGATACCTGATGACAAAAAGGGACAATAGAAAGTGTACGCTACGAAACCTTAAATATTTGATGACTTCAAAGCAGAGACTGTATATGCTTTTGGATACAATTATTCCGGAGGGGGGAGGAGTGCGAAACGTACGTGTAAGTGCCCCAGAAATGGCTGACAATATAATAAGCATTAGTTCATAATTAAATTTGCAGTTTTTGTACGTATAATGGGGTAGTGACTCCTTGATCCTCACTTATATAGACGACATCACAAGAGAGTGAATGGATGGACATGCCTGGGCTAGTCAACTAAGTCTGACAGGTCTCACATGCTTGGTGGAAAAAAATGGAGGCGCATACGCTCATGGAGTGATTTCGAGTACTACCAGGCTCTAAGACCAGGGGTCGTAACACAGAGGTCTGTGCCACCCAGTGGTTTTTTGCATTAGGACGATACCTTGATACCTAAAACGACCCGCCTTTCGGCTGCAGGCGATTGCGTCGCCCAGGCGCACCGAGTGAACTGCAGCCACAAGAGCCGAGCGCACCCAGTTACCAGAGTTTGACTGGCTGATAGGTCGTACTAGCTTAGACCTACTCCTTTATAGGGGTGAGTGACCCCAGCATTAAGGAAGCCACCACCGCCTCACAAAAACGGAGATTCCGGCACACGCTTGCGCACCGGCCCCCAGGGTACACGCCGTAGGCACTCCCCTGGGACACTCCGCTCTTGCGAGTACTCAATTACCCGTGAGTTCCGGGAACCACTGCCACGCCGAGTCCAACCCAATCCGGACAATTCCCTTTCGGGAGGGGCTCGTCTCAAGTCCGGCCCGGCTCCCTCTAGTACGTCAGAGGTACCACGGGTACTCAGGGTCCGCAGAGCCCGCACCTGGAGCATCTGAAGGGCAATGGAGTGTAGGACATCAGCAAAGAGCCAATGTTTGCCAGTCTGTTGTTTACGTTATGTTACAGCAAGCATATAACGACGACGTTCTGCCACGCCAACCGCAATTCAATGGTTCAATATGTTTAAGAAGGGCCGTGTTTTAACAACGAAACAGGGTGGTCCAGGTGCTCCAACCACTGCAGTGAACGAGAACATGGTTTACGCAGCTGTCATCATTGTTTGAGAAGCTCGATGAATAAAAGTGCATAGACTAGTAGATATGTTAGATTTCTCAATGTAATGCATTCACCATTTTACACATATGACGTGACTGTGCCAAGGTTGGTTTTTCAATACCAAAGAAGGCCAAGGTTGCTTGGATGGCAGGAAAGGTTATGGTGATTTCATTCTTTGATTATCGCGGAATAGTTTATCAACATGAAATCCCCCACAAACAACGGTTAATGAGGAATATTATAATAAATTTTGAGCGTCCTGGCCCTGTATATCTGACGAAAACTACCTGAGCTGCATCCATCCACCTTCATAATGACAATGCACACCCTCACGTTTGCATCATTTTATCAGAAAAAACATCGAACTCGTGCCTCGCCCTTCATACAACCCTGAACTAGCACCATGACACGTTTTTCTGTTCATCAACGGTTGTAATGAAAGCGGAGGCAATTCTGAAGACGATGTCAAACTATTTTCGAAACATCTAGGACAGGCATATACGTTGGGCCAACGGGAACTATTTGCAAAAAGAGCATACCAATCTTGTCACTACCTAGTGTGCTTCGCAAGTAAATATACAATTCTCAGTCTTTATTTCCTAGCCCTCGCACAAAGGGAATAAAAGACAAAACAAATAAAGTAAGAATAATGTCCGCCACGTGCTTTATTGACATCCACTTTTAAGTTACGACGGAAAGGAGTACAGCTGTGTTGCAACTTGCTTGGAAGCTGTAACGCCTTAGAGAAGGCGTGGCTCAATTTTCTTTGCACAGTGATGTCTACTGCATAAACATCAATTTTTCGCACAGGCGAGTCAAAGTAACAAATTATTTTTTGCACAAAAAGTCTATCATTTTTAGCTAATTATGTAGTTACTTATAAAGCAGAAAACGTCATGTTCCAGATTCGTTTCAAGGCTACCCGGATACGCTCTGGCAACTCAAGATTGATAGAGGTGTTCTCAGGCACGTCTGGCGAACTCCAAACCAGAAGGAAATTTCGCGCATCCTAATTCTATTTCTCTGTAAGTGTCAGAATATCATTTACGAAGACTTCTAATTAATTTGTTGTGATAAATAATATGTGATTAACACACATTCATAACGAATCCTGTTGGAATTCTATCACAGCGGGAATAAATGTAATTTAATGTGTTTTTCCATTACGTTCGGTATTTGGCGGAAGGTACAAAAGATCAGATACAAGTATTTATTGTGCTATTAATAATGCCCGAATAAATATACAATAAAAGTTTTGCCTTTCTCTTCCTTCTGCTTCTGCCGTTTTAGTAATTCATTTGGAAATAATAAACCAGTTAATAATGTTTTGTTTTTTCCTTCTTTTACTGATTTTCCTTCACTTTATTCTCTTATGGACCGCTTATCGCGCCCGGTAAAATAAATCAGTTAGTTCTCTCTTTTACTGCTTTTATTGTCATTTCGCACAATGAAAATAATAGGTCCACAACAAAATAATAATAATAATAATAATAATAATAATAATAATTTTGAGTTTATTACAGTTTTGTAATGCTTTATGTGATATAAGAACATCATATTAATTTTTTCTTAATTTCCATCAGAGAAAGAAAAGAATAATTTCTTGATTCTATTCTAAATAGAGCACACAGCTTTAAAACCCTTCCCTATAAAATCCTGCTTTCGTTTTTAGTTGTGGTCATAATATTCTCAGTGTGCCATATCTGCTATACTCGCCGTTTATATATATATTTTAAGACGGTGGACCACTGATGAAATATGAGATGAAATGATAAACAGGGAAAGGAGATGTTTTTAAAGGAAGAAAGCGTCCAAGGCCTGGGTTTAAGGTACCTCCACAGCATTTACCATTATGAGGACGAGGAAAACCTGGGGGGAAAAAATCTCAGTCAGGGACGATGTCCTGGCGGGAACCGAACTCTATTGCTCTCGCGAGTCCGCGCCTTAAAGACCTGGACCCCCCGTGACGGTTCTATGCTCGTGCAACTATTGATCAGTATTATAAACATTAACATATAATTTCTTAATAATAGTCGCCTATGCATTGTTAATATACAGAGATTAAGTTCAGACTCATGTAGAAATAATTTTTGCCATAACTTTTCAAAATAGGTACTCTCTTTCCATACATAATATTCCATCAAACGGAAGTGCCTCCCAAGCTGAGCCCTTCTCAAAGCACGAAAATTACTGACCTAGAAGTTGGTTCTTCACAAATAGAAAAGGAAGAAGTCACGAGTTGCCAGGTTTGTACTGCCGCAACAATTTAGTTTCTTTTCTTTCCCCTTTGCTTGTTTCCTGGCCGCAGTTCATGGATTTTGTTGAAAGAAATAGGCAAATAAAATAATTTGTCGGTTTCAGATTAGAAATTTCAAGCCTATTCTGAACCAATTAATATATTCAGTATTTCAATATAGTCGCCATCACTATCGAGGATATTCTACCAAAATAATGAAAAATTATGAGTTGCATTGCGATACAACCATTTAGATTAGAGAGAGAAAAAACTTTTGTGCAGTTTTCAGATAGGTAAGGGTTCGGCATTGCCGTCTTCAGGGGTGATTACCCAAAGAAAGGTAAAGGTAGTAATCTGAGTGCAATATGTGGAGAATATGTGCACTAGTCTCCCGACAAAGAATCATGGTTTCATGAACCAGCTTAACTATATGAGGTTCTGCATTATCATGTGAAATAATAACCCTTTTGCGATTCACCAGTGTGTGGGCTCGTTTTTCAACATGAATATGATTATTTGACCCATTGGCAGCAGTTCACGATACACAATATACCAAACACAGAGCATAATTTTCTTTGGTACAGTGGTAATTTCGGTTGTTTGCACGAGCAACGAACTTCTCATCACATGTCAACAGCCTATCAAAAAATTAATATCCTTTCCCTAGGTGATGGAGATGGAGTCATCTGGTTTCTACACAGACGTTGAATCGCTGTTGCACATCCTCCAACAAGTGTGAACCTTGTTCGCCAAATAGCCTCGTTATCTATTGTCGTTAGTTCTCCTGTCTCCACGGTTTCGCTGTCTTTCTGAAACTTAGCGAACTATCTATGCACCGTGCTTTCATTCATACATCCTCACTAAACGTTTGCATAGTTTTTTCCAAGTTGCAGATGATTTATTTTGAGTTTTTCATCCTTAAACCTGTATCTTTGGAAGGTTCACGTTTGATCGCGGTAGCACTGGGAACAATTGAACTACCAGCTAAACAATCTAACTGTCGTTACGGTTTTAACTTTAGTTGTTGCAAATGTAATTGTAGCGAAAGCATGAGCTTTCATTGTTATAAAGAATTGAAAAGAATAGAACAAGTAACAGAAATATTAATCATTAACACTTGGGATTCATATATTTTCCGAAAAGCAGAGTTTAAATTTTAAAAACTAAGGGGAACAACGACCGCTATTACAAGGGCAAAGATAACAGAGAATAGCAACAAGAAAATGCCTTGGAATTTCCAGAGGCAATTAAGCGTGCAAGACACCAGAATTCTTCCAGAAGGCTACATATCGCGCTGCTAATCATCTGAGCCATAAATAACCAATCTCTATTCCTTTTTTGGGCATTCTAGGTCTGCCGCCATCTTCTTGCTATGTACGAAACTCCAAAGTTGCTCCATTAATCACTGATAGCCTGTTTAGTGTCTTAATCAGCCGCCAATAATGCCTTCAGAATTTTTTTGCAGAGAGCTTCCACATTGGTCATTTCTTAATCCTCCTGCCTAAAGGAGCTAATTTCTCTTACCACGTACAATTCTTGTGTAGGTATTTAATGAAATAAATCAGACACCAAGAAAGCATGCAAACCAAAGAAATCTTAAAATGCATATAGCGTAAAGAGGATCAAGAGATACTAATTTGTAACTCTTCCCATTAACACGAGTATACCATGACAACAAATGTTGTTTTGTAAAAAGAGACGGTGCAAAAAATGTATACTCACTTCAAGCAAAAGAAAAAATGTGTTAACATAACAAAACTGAATTCACTTAAACAGAAAATGGTGAGCACTAATCATCTTAGACTTTTACAGTTATAACAGTTGCTCAAAATGCCCACCATCGGCGTCGATACACTTCTGAGTACGTTGAACTACTGATTGAGCAACGTTTGCGAAAGTGTCCTCAGTGATTGCAGCAAATGTTTCAATTTCTTCCCGAAGTGCTGTCAGTGTAGCTGATTTTCTACGGTATACAACATCCTTAAGTGTTCCCCATAGGTGGAAGTCCAACGGGGTTAGATCCGGAGAACGCGGTGGAAACTCAATCGAAGCTCTTCCGTCCTATCCAGTGCCTTGGAAGATTGGCATGAAGGCATGGACGTACATCTTGGTGGTAATGTGGTGATGGAAGTAAAATTCATTTCCATAGAGTGCATGAATGGCGGGTAAGACGGATGTGCGTATCATGTACAGGTACGCTGGTCCAGTTACCGTTCTTCCATTTATTCATTGTTGATTTACTTATCACGTAGCAACGATATCATAACGTATGTGAGTCACATCTGTTTACAGAATATAATACTACACATTACTGTTGTTTTTTGTCCAACTTTGAAATATATTAAATAGATATCTACTGTGAAATTGTGTATACAATTTTTGGCAACCTCGGTATTTCTTCAATTTTGGTTATCGTAAGTATAGCATATTATATATTGTGAATTTTTAATATAAATGTTGCAGAGAAGAATCTCAAAATTGAGTATCGGTCGCTGATAAAAATGTTTATTTTTGAAAGGATTATCCGGCGAGGAAATTTATGGGGATACAGTGGATACATTTAAGGATAATTGTCCTTTGTACACAACCATAAAAGGGTTGCGGAGTTGGAGAGAGGAAAGTGTCAAAGAGGAAATTCGTGTTGGAAGATCCGTTTCTATATCTATTACTGTGCTGTGCATGATAGGATTTTCAAGGATCGATCAATTGGGATGAAACTCTTAGCAGAAGCGTTGAGCATCTTCCCATAGAGCATCGTTAACATAGAACATGATTCCAAAATTACCTGAATGCTGATCAAAAAGAACTTACAGTGACAACTTCAGAGTGGATGTCTTCTTTTTAAAGATGATAATTTCAACTCTTGGATTTTGTTGTAACTACAGACAAAACACGGATCCATTATTACGATAAAGAAACAAAAGAACAATCAAAAATGAAAAAAATATGGTTTGCTCGGGTCCAAAAATTGCCATGGAAGATTCTGGCATGTGTTTGAAGGGACAAAGAAAGAATTATAATAACAGCGTATTTCGAACAGACCAAACTTCACGAAGTGTTTTTGGAAATACGCTAGAGCATATTAATGTGCTTTTTTGCAAAACAGTGCACCAATTCCGTAAGTCGCTGATTGCAATGTAGAAAATTAATTAAGCTGGCTTTGAATTGATTGATCATCCTCCCTTTTCACCAGATTTAACCCCTGAAGACTATTATCTATTCCAGAGTTAAAAAATGCATTTAAATAAAAAAAGAATGCATCGCGTGAAGCAATGAGAAGTGCCACAAAGGAGAGGTTTGCACAGCAAGAAAAACTATTGCTTTTACACTTAGAAATTCTTTATAAACGTTGCGATAAATGTATAAAGATTAGACGTGATTATGCTGAATAAATAATATTTTCAATTCCATTTTCTGTTAGGCTAAGAACTAAGCAATATTCCCTGGTATAGAGTGATGGACAAGATGATGCACCCTAGGATACTTAAACCTTTGCAGCTCTAATTATTTCATTAGATATTTTTGTAGAGAATAACGTTCAACATTTGTTTATTTCATCAATTAATTTTCAAATTTATTTTTACGAAAATATTTTCTAGATGATAATTACTGTAAATTTTAAAATAAATACTTCAGAAAAAGTCAACATTTATCATTCTTCTTCTCTTAATTGATACTTATGGATCTGAAAAATAAAAGAACCACTCAAATACACGGAGCATTTTAAACAGAACAATATTTTATGGTCGGCTATAATAAATATTCAAAATGTCCTCCTCCTGCTACTAAACGACATTTCAGTCAATTGTACGACATTAACAATGAACTTCAGAATTCAGAATTTGTCTGAGAGCAGAGGAGACCCGGCCAGGACCGATGGATTTTTCCGGGCGTAAAAATCCTAAGTATGGCTTCCTTCGGAAGGAAGTAAAGCCGTGGGTCCCGTGTCGTACATTTACGGCACGATAAAGAACCTCAAGTCTGAAAGAAGGGGCCTCTAAGAAAAATTTGTCGGTCGTTTCACTCCCTGAATTGAATGGGACGCTGATGACCTGAGCTGTTATAGAGCGTCCGTAAATAAAAGAAATAAAAAAAGAAGAGAAGAGGAGACCTAGATAAATCTGGCTTGAAGGAGTGCTATGAAAAGTCGTGGAATGGGGGTGACAAGTGATATGACAAATACGAATGGTGTTTAGGAAGCGGAAGACAGAGGAATAAGTTGTAAACCGAAAACTGGCAGAAAAGTTTACATTTGTTTAATGCTATTTTCTAAATTTCTAAATACAAGTACTGTTAGTTCCAATTTCTGTAGACACCTTACCTTTCAAGGGCTGTTGTTCTGTACGAAAATATAGGCATTCATTGTGGCTGCCCTCAAACTGGGGAACTGAAAAAAATTAAAACAAACAATTAGACCTTACGTTATACATTTACTAAGCATTAACTTTTGTGAAAGCGTTGTGTCCAACCACGTTTAAGTATTGTGTATTACTATGGAAAGTTTGCTTTTTGTTATTCTTTTGAAGATTTTGTACAGTATCATTTGGCATAATAATTCTATGTCATTATTTTTCCATTCATTATTTTGTATTCTGATGAAAATTAAAACATTTTGTTACTCATGAAAATTCTTATTTAGCAATTTCATAGTTTTGAATGTGTTTAGAGCAAACTGATATTTTAATATAATAGTTAAAAACATGTTCTATGTATTTTAGGAAAGGTATTTAATGTGTAATATTTTCAGCATAATCTGTAAAACAATTGTATTTTGGTGAATAATTTAGATGTGCCTTGGTATACAAACAAACCAGGAATAGCTAAAAGAAGAAAATTTTGAACAAAGGAAAGACGCGACACTATCAGATAGCGATACTTCCGCAAGCTTTATATGCAGCTGAAAATCTGAACGAGAGAGACAGAGAGAGAAAGAGAGAGAACTGGTCAAGAAGTAGGAATTACTAAAGAGAAAGATCCTGAGCAAGTTACAGGGACCTCAAAGAACAGAAAATGGACTGTTTAAAATGTTCAGAAAAACCTGTTTCTCGGTCACATCTACAGAACAGACTTGAGAAAATTGACCAACCAGATAATGAGATTCTTTGAGACCAGGAAAATTGCGGGGGGGAGTTGGCTATTTCTGGTAAAAATAGAAATTTAAGCAGAGGAAGTCAGCTGCAGCAACGAAGTTTACAAGAAAATTAAGAGTTTCAAAGGAAAAATTCAATTGTGGATCCAAGTACCGCGAATAAATCCCAGGCGCAGTTGGAACGGAATTAACGTGGCCCACAGTCATGCATTAACGTGCATTTAACATCTTTTTACCTAAAAAAGTAATTGGTTGACCATTCACTGTGCTTTTCTCCTCACTTTTCATTCAACAGTATTGTCCAATAAAGAATGATTTTTTAAAACAAATATTTCTAAAAGAGTTTCTGTTCATGCAATACACCAGTCCCAGCGTTTCTCTCAGTATTTAAATGTATGCTGGAAACCATTTTTACAGGTTATTTAGAATCGCCTCCAAAGTCTTCACCACTGCTTCTGACAATGGAAAATTCCTCACACGAATATGGGGAAAAAATAAAAAGTCACACGGACCTGGACTATTGGTAGGGTAAGAGACACACTTCATATTGATTTTTGTAAGATATTCAAATTTGCAAAGTGCGGCCATGCATTATCGTGCTGTAGCATCCAGCTTTTGCATGGAAATGTGGCCTTTTGTGATACTCCTTGAATATCGAAAAAGGAGATGACTATAACTTTTCCAGCAGAAACTTTTTTTTTTAAAGATGGAGATTTTTACACAGAGCTTGCTGTTTGTTCACAGCATCAAAATGATGTAGCCAAGTTTTGTCAGCACTTTTGAAATAAACTCCGCATTTTTCTGTAACATCATCTTCAACTGCATGCAAGCCTGCACGCAACATCAGCTGTCTGGAACTCGTCATGCTCATGTGCCACTTTTCAGTGAAACTTTCACAATTTCTGAAATTAACATTAACTAACATTTCACGGTCGTCTCTCACAATGACCGCTGTTTGGTCCCCTACAGCACAAACTGGAGCGACGAGTCTACCTTCCTTTGAAATTTCCTCTCTAAACATTTTAAATCGTCTTTGAGAGCTATGCAATAGGGAAAAACACATAGGTGTCCTGTAACATTGCATTAGTCTCAGACTAAGGATTGCTGAGACGAAAGCAGAATTTTAGAGCAACATATGTTCGTCGCAGTCACCTCCACTTTGCTGTAAGCGGAACTCAGTCTGTCTCATTACTTATTTTTCATAAGTGGAAGCGGAAGTGATAACTGAAAGAAACTGGTCCACGTATACATTACGCACTAAGCTAACAAAATATTGTAACGTTAAATTTTAGATAGAGAAACAATGCCCGTAAAAAGGTTGGTCATCCTTATTGCATAGCTCTCGTAACACGTTTAAAATTAAGTGCTTATTCATGGAAAAATTGCGAGAATGTACTTCAGAATTTAGTGCAAAACCAGTCCTGTATTGAGTGATTTTTAAAGGACGAGAAGTCGTTGGAGGGAACAAAGCTACTCCTGGCGTTGGTGAACGTGAAAGCGGCAGGACCGAAGGAAAAAGTTAAATCCAACTAATACACACTGCGGTTACGTCAGCGCTGCTGTATAAGGGGAGGTGCCAGGAAAAGTTTAGTAACCACTCTCAGAAGCCTTGATTTATACAGATATTCTAGAAGCTTTGACACGTTTAAATCTTATATCCAGTCAGGGGACAGGATAAATAAAAGTGTTCCAGAAGTTTCGATCCAAGAGATTTGTAGCCAATAAGAAGGCTAGATTGAGGAGAAACCTTCTAGAAGCTTCTTACAGTTAAGTTCGAAAAGTAGCGAGGCGTCCAAAATATTGGCGTTCAAATTTAGGGCGCCAAAGGAAATTCAGATTTTGATTTGACTATTTTTTATAAGATTTTGTCGAATCCTCGAAGACAGTTATTTACGGCTGAGATTTCGTCAAGTTCTTGTTCATATTTCGCCAAGTTAGTTGCGAAGAAGATTTTGCCAAGTTAGTTTAATTAGTGTTCAGATTAGCTACAGCGTTATACCTTCAACGCAGTTATAGTTAAAAGTGCGACTACAAGACGGCATAGTTAACTTTTTTGATACAGTGTTAAAATTTTACAGTTCGCGATACATGAAAACCGTGTCACTATATATATATATATATATATATATATATATATATATATATATATATATACAGATGCCAAAAAAGTTATACACATTTCAAGCAAAGAAAAAAAAGAAAAACTGTGTTAACATAACAAAACTGAATTCACACAAACAGAAAATGATGAGCACTAATCATCTTACACTTTTAAAGTTACAACAGTCGCTCAAAATTCCCATCATGGGCGTCGAAAAACTTCTGAGTACGTTGAACTACTGATTGAGCATCGTTTGCGAAAGTGTCCTCAGCGATTGCAGCACATGGTGTTTCAATTTATTCCCGAAGTACTGCTAGTATAGCTGGTTTTCTACGGTATACAACATCCTTAAGAGTTGATCTGCTAATCCCAGTCTCAAGTGCACATTGTTTTGTAGATTTTTGCGGCGAGTGCTCAAAAGGTTCCAAAACCATAACCGAGAACGCGGGGCTTGTTGCTGTATCAAGTGTCCTAGATTTGCACTTATGAACATCGCATACGTACCATGAGTCTCAAATTTGTCTCGAATGCCAGCAATTGTTACTCACGTTGGCGGTTCTGTTCTGTACACACATCTCCATTGCCTTTGAACTTCAACAATATCCTTGGTTTTCCAATACCACTTCAAAATTGCTTCCCGCTGTTCAAACGATAATCTTGCCTCCATTTTGTTACAGCGTGAGTCACATTTGTTTACAGAACATCATATCATAATCTTGACTTTATTTGTTCATTATTGATTGAAGCAATATTAATGAGATGACGTCCCTAATTAAATTATTACAAAGTGTTAACAAAATCAATTACAGATATTATAATTACTATTACGGTTAGTGTGTAGAATGTATGAATATTCATGTTAGTCTTTCATGCATTGTACATTTTTGTGTATTTTTGGGGGTAATAGAAAGGAAAGTCTGGAATAGATGCCAGACAACATAAAGTGTTTTCTGTACTGGTAAATGAACAGATGCCCAGTCACCCTTTTTGTATGTTACCTTCGTTAAAAGAGTTTCTTTCTGTGTCGAAAAAGGTTCGTTTCTCTTGAGCTTCTGGTAAATTTCGGTCAGCATAACCTTGATGAACTGGAATTTCAGATAGGTCTCGCCCGCGAAACTTTGCACATTCACCACGTTTATGACTTGACACAGACACAGGAGGACAGAATGACTGAAGTCTGTCGTCAGCTGTTGGAAATGAATAATGAAGACTCGAATTTTTTGGAGACGCTGGTGACGAGCCATTATGACTCTACCACACATCAGAGAAGAAAGTCTAATCTATACAATAGAAACATTCAGGGAGTCCCCGCCCCAAGAAATGTCGTGATGCTCATTTTCGTGTTTTGGGACACTTCAGACAGCTATGGCCTGGCTTCCTCAAGGAACCACTCTCAACAGCGAAACCCTTACAGGGCTTAGATACAGGATTCATTAACGGCGAAAGGAAATAGTCGACAGGAGTATTCCTCTAACATGACAATGCGCGACTCCACACCAGAAATATTACTACCGTAAAGTTGAAATCGCTAGGGTTCTTGTTGTGCCGCACCCTCCGTAGTAACCGGGTTTTGCTCCATTTGATTATGTCTTATTCGATAACATAAAGGACTCGCTGCCAGGTAAGATATATTCGATAACAACGAAGAAATACATGAAGTTGTCCGCGAGTGATGACGTAGTACTCTCAAACAATGGTTTCGCGACGAAGCTACTAAGAAAATGGCAACGGAACTGTATTGAGATCCCATGTGTACTGAGCCATGTTGCATAATAAATAAATTACAAGAAAGCTACTAAGACTGGCAAGATACGAGCTTTAAAATGAACTTTTGGTCAGATTTGTGCTCTAAGGTATTTGAAAGCTATGCCTCTATAAAGAGGCAATTTTAATAAAACCGACAACTATGGCAAGTTTCTGCATGAAAAATATTAGATCAACAGATGTCATATTTCGTAAAAACATTCGTTGTTGTAGTAGTACAAAACATACACATTTGAGTTTGAAGAAAATATGATAGCTACTGTTCTAATTTTCCATCCGATTCCACACAGGATTCCCCGTATAAACTTTTACTTCTCTCTTTAGCAATTTGCTAGCGTTATTCGCAAAGTTTGAAATACTACACCTTAGTTCAATCTCCCGTTTTTTATTCACTCTATGTACTAATAATTGGTACGCTATTGTTTATCGTACATTTTATAATGGATTCACCACCGCATTGCTTGTAGCTATTATCTCAGAAAATATTTATCTATTTATATGTACGGTATAATGAAATTTTTGAGAATTTTCAAGAGATAATTTTGATGTACTGTTGTTCTGCGGTTGATCCTAACGCCCACCTTTACCGTGTTCAACGACTCTATTTGCGGTCTTAAATTTACGATAAGATGCGTTCCAGGCGTGTATTACAGTCGCGGAAGAAAAATATGACGAGTGGTTAAATGGTTAATGTTCACTTATGCCGTTTTTGTTCTGCCTCATCCGAACAAAACTCAGGCATAGTTTCGAATCATTTTGGTTTATTTTCTGTTTAGATAAAATTGGAACCTGTCATCTATTACTGCCAGTATAACAGCCCTGCCCAACACGGCTCCCGTCATATATTGTTAATATTAATTTAAATACTTTCAATACAAAACTATCTTCAAACATTTGAATATTAGTGAAAAAACGTCTTTCCAATATTGTCATAAAGCATGTATAGTTGTTTAATTGTGTCAATTATACTGCCCTCGCTGAAGAAACCGCTATTCTCTCAAGATCAGGTAATTTGCCCAACTGTATTTTTACTTATTAAAAAAGCTGTAGTGTCATAAATCTTTCTTCTACGAACAAACAAACCTACGACACTACCACTGCCCCCTCCCTGCCCGCTATCGTAATTTGCGTTTTTCTCAGACCTGAACTTGTCCGCAAGAGTTTGTGACACTTGTAAGCAGATTTAGTGACATTTTCTCCGAGGGTCGGATTCTGGCAAACATCTAATCAGATGATTTAGAAAAAACACTTTTGAGTTGAGCAGAAGATCGAGCGTCAAGTAGTAGAGCAAGAAATCCCCCTCTTGATGTCACCAGCAGCTGACCTTGTTAGTTAAGTCTTAGAAAGTTTGTAACAGATTACCTGGAGTTAACTTTTTGCGCTAAGTTTTGCTTACTGTGGATTTCATGCAGTTCAAGGGTAACCATTGTTGATCTACAACGGATATCAATAAACAGCAGAGTATACAAACAAGGAAATGTCACTTCTGTCGGTGCTAATTACAAGAAGAAATACTGTAAAGGGTATGTTTCAACGGAAACAACGCTATTTTAGCAGATCGTCTGAATATAGATGTTCCAGGTGTTGCAGCAAATGACATTAAAAACCAAATGAGTAATGTCAGAAAGTATCAAAAATCCATGTAGTAGAAGTTGGAAATCTCTTTGATTGCGATTATGATTTTGGGACTGCAACGCCAAAGCAGTGAACTGAATCTGTATCGCGTTCGAAGGGGACACCTGGGCTCAATAAAAAGATCCAGCACATGCAGAAGACGTCAGTCAATCTGTCAGAACTATGAAGGACGGAGTTGTTCTTCTGCACGATCAAGTTACAGTTTGCCAGTGTAGAAGAAAGGAATGCTTTGATAGCTGCTTCCTTAATTATTGATGGAATATTCAACAGTTTCAGTAAGCATTTAAACAGTTCTTCATGCTCCAAACTGACATGGGAAGAAATCAATGTAACTTCTACCAAATAAGAAGCTATAAAAATGGGGCTGGAATCCAAAGACAATAATTTTAGTTGACTTCGAGGTAGCTATCATAGAGTCAATTACCCCCCCCCCCAATCAGCGAAGATGTTTGGCTGTAATTGTCGTTTTAATCAGTGCTTGAATTTGGCTTAGTGACAGCACTTGCAAAATGAAGAAATTCGAGTACCTTTAAACACGACAGACGACGCTTGGTTATGCATCCAGAAAAACACACCAAAAAAACGAAAAGCTCTGAAGTTTGTATGATAACTTCATCGATCAATGGTTGAAGAACGAAATTCTTTCGATATATGGGACTGCTCAGACAAGCGGCATAGAACCTCGAAGGCTAAGCAGTCTGGTTTCAACATCACATTTAAACGTATATTCATAGTAAACACCCTTCGAGAAGACGCTATACAATAGAAAATATCTCAGTCTTAAGGGGGAGGAATGGAAAAAAAATCAGCAATAAAACCTGATCAAACCATAAGCGAAACTTGAAGAAAATAGTAATCCTTAAAGTAATGACCTACTTATAAATATAAATTCACTGTTATAGAGTATAATACGTCCGGTTTGCAAATGTTGTACATAAAAACTGACGACTCTACTGGGGAAAAAAGTTTAAGAAAAATATTCTATTTTTTCTTAAATTTTACAATTAACTAAGTTATAAAATACTTATAAAGCAAAAGTAAAAAATAATATAGGTAAAGCAAAGATACCGCCTTCATACGGTGTTTCCTGTGAACGACAGGATAATATAGCATATATTATTCTTCAATGAGAAAGGTAGTAGATTCAACTTTGTCCTTGATCATAGCAAGGAAATTTGTGAGAAACCAGTTTAAACTTAGGTACAAGAGTGGTTCTGGGTAAGTGTTGTATTTTAATTATTATTCTTCATATTATTCAGTTATTAGCTGTTCTTAATAGGGAATGGCTAAAAGGCAGGAACTTGCCATTTTTACAATGAATGGAAGGAGTTCATTGTTGAATACAAAGATAAACTTGTTTCTTTGTTGATAATGATGTGTTTCTAAGAAAACTAACATTGAACCGCATTATTCGACTAATTTCGAAAACGTCAATAATGTGTTGGTCGGACAAGTTGCATTTTATCCATGATCATAAAAAATAAACACAGATCCTGCTCGATAGACTCACATCTAGATGATGCATTAAGAGTAACCTGTTCCAACTATGCAGCAGATTTTTTTCAACTTACAGCGAACATGTAGTGTCAAATTTCACACGATTATACAAGATTGTACGTAGTAAATGTAAATTAAGTATAGTTAAAATTAAAAAAAGATTTAGTTCCTTTTAAGTTCTTCTCTATACCATTACTGTAACTATGCTATTGTGACTATTATTATTATTATTATTATTATTATTATTATTATTATTATTATTATTATTATTATTGTAGATACAACAGCAACGGTAGGATGGTAGTAGTGAACACAGAGGCTCGCACCTTCAAAGGTATAAGCCAAATGTGCCCGATTGCACCTTTAGACAAAAAAAAATGTCATCTCTTGAACGCAAAATTCTTATAAGCCCTACTCGTTACAGCGTGCGATTCACAAGGTAACCAACAGGCTGTATAGTCAGTGCAGCAATTGTGTTACATGGTATGCCCTAAAGACGCTGAAGAGTGCGTCTTTCGTTAGCTCTGTGACAGAGTGTGCAGAGATGCCCCATGGTTAAAAGCGCAGTTTCGCCTCCCGGTTAAAACATTTTTAAATTAGTCTTGTAACATATAACAAATTAGTTGCGTAATATTATATCCCAAACAAAGCAATTTAACGTTATTATATACATTATAATGAATAGTATTATATTTTCTTCGGTATCTGTTCTAAATACAATATGCTGCACACTCATTCCCAGCACATGCACGACGGACAAAAGATGGCTTATAAGCAGAAATTCAAGAAGCCTGGGATGTTGTAGCCTCTCGTCCACACTACTGTGGAAATATGCCATCTGGGCTCGAACCATGCTGAGGGTGATATCCCAATATTAATTTGTGTTTATTTCTGTATTTTCATTTTAGAAGAGATATTTTACTGTTCATGTATTTATTTAGTTATTTGTAAAAAATACGTTTTTGATTACGATTTTGTGTGTCCATAGGTAATGCCATAAAACTCAAATTATATGTTCAAATATATTATATTAAGGCAACATGATGTTCTACATATTCATTTACAACCAATACTAAAAAAAAAAAAAATAAAATAAAATAAAATAAAATAAAACAATTCTTAGGGATTTGAACCCAGGAGCTTACCAGAAGAGCAATGTCTTCTAAGCCGCTCAGCCATCGCTACTCTACCGGAATGTTCTCTTTCCAGATACTTATGATTGTGATCATTAGGTTAATAAGTAAAGCGCCCACTGCAGTGTGCACTCGCTGCATGCGCTTGTGAATACAGCGTTTACGAGCATCCCCGAAGTTCTCCGATAGGCATATGGAATCTCTCTCTATCAGAGAGTATACATATCACATTAGTTGGACCACGCTGTAGTGTACTTTTCTGCCTTGTCGTTTTGTGAGGACAAAAATTACTTATTTGCTTTATCGTTACTTTTGTGACTTTTCTTTCCACTCCTTTGGTCTTGTCGGTCCTGGTGGTGTAGTGGTTACCATACTTGCCTCCTACATCCAAGATCGCGGGTTCGAACCCGGCCAGGACCGATGGATTTTTTCGGGCGTAAAAACCCTAAGTATGGGTTCCTTCGGAAGGGAAGTAAAGCCATGGGTCCCGTGTCGTACATTTACGGTCCGATAAAGAACCTCAAGCCTGAAAGAAGAGGCCTCTGAGCAAAATTTGTCGGGCGTTTCATGCCCCGAGTTGAATGGGACGCTGATGACCTGAGATGTTAAAGAGCGTCCATACATAAATCAATCAATCAAAAATCCTTTGGTCTTTGTGATTTGTTTATGATTTGTGGAGGTATATAACCATCAACATGTAAGTGCCATTTTCTACCTCTTTTCACTTTGTCCAGTACAAAGTGGCACTATTAAACGCATCCATTTTTCATTTTGGCAGTAATGGATATCAAAGCCAAAGTGATTGCGTTGGATGAGGAAGGGGGCTATCAGATTCAACCTGGACAACATCCAGATGTGGGCGCAGTATCAGGATCGAGGTTATTATCGCTCGCAAACGTCGTGGTGGCGTACCAAACATGTCAACTCCTCAGCAGAATGAGATGTCGATAAAGAATAAAGAGGGCTTCCAATTCTTAATTCTAAAATACTTATGACCGACAGGAAACTGCTTTATATATATAGTAACTTCTCATGAAAATTTTGTTTTCTAAAAGTAAATTTTCAGAAGTTTTGTGGCATTAAAAATATATTTTAGACAATATAAACCAATCCATTGGTTTAGATCATTTTATTAAATACTCTCCCGTCACATCTAAACATTTAGCAACTATTTTTTCAGAGATTTTCTGACTTTCCTTAATATGCATGGAGTGATAGCACCACAAACTTCTCGTACTTGATACTTCATTTTGTATTTTGCTGAAGTTGTAGTAAATATGACTTTTTGTTAACGTAGCCCCACGTAATCGAACAATACAAACTGAGATAAGTAATGTGGCCATAAAATAGGTCCAGCACGTCCAATCCATTTATCGTGGAATATGACATTTAATAATTACGTATGCGTCTTGCAAAGTGTCGCGATGCTCCATCTTGTAAACACAAATTTTCCCCCCTATACTTGAACAATATCCAAGAGTGTACATAATTCATTCCTGATAGTAACCAGAATACCAGTATTATTGTTTCTTTCCAACGATTACTTTTCGGAACCAAAAATTGTGTTAAATGCTGTTTTAGATAAAAAAAAATCGAAAATTTTTGCTTAATTTGGTCAGTATGTGGTTTTACTGGCCCATTAAACAGATATTGCCGTGTAACACTTCAAATGAGACACTCTGTATATAAAAATTAACCGCAACCTTAGATGTAGGGTACATTCTACCCATGTTTTTCTATAAATCTAAATTAATTCATTATCAGTCACCCAATACTCAACCTTCCAAACAGTTGACCGTCTATTTTTATGCGAGACCGTTGTGTTTTTGAAAGTGAGTAACGAAACATTTAACTGTTTTAGTTTTGGGCTAGTAGAAAATATTAAACAACCCGTTTGATATAACGCAATTTTTTACTTCGGCAATTTCTTCTAGCCCTGGAAACCTCGTGGTGATGAATACGAGGTTCGGTAATTTGTATGAGAAATGTCTTAAAAACAGAAGAGAGTGAATAAATGACAATGACCCATATAATTTAGAACCGTATTTTGTTTATGATTTTGATATCAGATATTGAAGAAGAGGATTGAGAAGAAGATGCCGAAATATTGACAAGCATTAAGTTGCAGCAAGTGAATCAAAAACTAACGCAACCAAACCTTGACCTTGAAGAATCGAAGTCGTTTATACGATTGTTATTCTTTACTAAATCACAATTTAGAGGCGTGAATTGCAACAGGTGGTACAAAGAGTGAGTAGATGTGGTTCTAATCTGTATGTGTTTTGATGATTGCTATACCGGGGAGGGAAAAAAAAAAAAAAAAAAAAAAAAACAATCTCGCAGAACCGGAGAAATTTTATAGATATTTTAGAAGTTTGTGGACATATGTCAGCAAATGGCGTCAGATGTAAATTTCAAATTTATATGCTAAAGAAACCTACAAAAATAATGCACACTATTTTAATTTATAGGTAGGTAGGTAGGTAGGTAGGTAGGTAGGTAGGTAGGTAGGTAGGTAGGTAGGTAGGTAGGTAGGTAGGTAGGTAGGTAGGTAGGTAGGTAGGTAGGTAGGTAGGTAGGTAGGTAGGTAGGTAGGTAGGTAGGTAGGTAGGTAGGTAGGTAGGTAGGTAGGTAGGTAGGTAGGTAGGTAGGTAGGTAGGTAGGTAGGTAGGTAGGTAGGTAGGTAGGTAGGTAGGTAGGTAGGTAGGTAGGTAGGTAGGTAGGTAGGTAGGTAGGTAGGTAGGTAGGTAGGTAGGTAGGTAGGTAGGTAGGTAGGTAGGTAGGTAGGTAGGTAGGTAGGTAGGTAGGTAGGTAGGTAGGTAGGTAGGTAGGTAGGTAGGTAGGTAGGTAGGTAGGTAGGTAGGTAGGTAGGTAGGTAGGTAGGTAGGTAGGTAGGTAGGTAGGTAGGTAGGTAGGTAGGTAGGTAGGTAGGTAGGTAGGTAGGTAGGTAGGTAGGTAGGTAGGTAGGTAGGTAGGTAGGTAGGTAGGTAGGTAGGTAGGTAGGTAGGTAGGTAGGTAGGTAGGTAGGTAGGTAGGTAGGTAGGTAGGTAGGTAGGTAGGTAGGTAGGTAGGTAGGTAGGTAGGTAGGTAGGTAGGTAGGTAGGTAGGTAGGTAGGTAGGTAGGTAGGTAGGTAGGTAGGTAGGTAGGTAGGTAGGTAGGTAGGTAGGTAGGTAGGTAGGTAGGTAGGTAGGTAGGTAGGTAGGTAGGTAGGTAGGTAGGTAGGTAGGTAGGTAGGTAGGTAGGTAGGTAGGTAGGTAGGTAGGTAGGTAGGTAGGTAGGTAGGTAGGTAGGTAGGTAGGTAGGTAGGTAGGTAGGTAGGTAGGTAGGTAGGTAGGTAGGTAGGTAGGTAGGTAGGTAGGTAGGTAGGTAGGTAGGTAGGTAGGTAGGTAGGTAGGTAGGTAGGTAGGTAGGTAGGTAGGTAGGTAGGTAGGTAGGTAGGTAGGTAGGTAGGTAGGTAGGTAGGTAGGTAGGTAGGTAGGTAGGTAGGTAGGTAGGTAGGTAGGTAGGTAGGTAGGTAGGTAGGTAGGTAGGTAGGTAGGTAGGTAGGTAGGTAGGTAGGTAGGTAGGTAGGTAGGTAGGTAGGTAGGTAGATAGATAGATAGATAGATAGATAGATAGATAGATAGATAGATAGATAGATAGATCGATCGATCGATCGATGGATGGATGGATGGATGGATGGATAGATAGATAGATAGATATAGATGGATGGATGGATGGATGGATGGATGGATGGATGGATAGATAGATAGATATAGATGGATGGATGGATGGATGGATGGATGGATGGATGGATGGATAGATAGATAGATATAGATGGATGGATGGATGGATGGATGGATGGATGGATGGATGGATGGATGGATGGATGGATGGATGGATGGATGGATGGATGGATGGATGGATGGATGGATGGATGGATGGATGGATGGATGGATGGATGGATGGATGGATGGATGGATGGATGGATGGATGGATGGATGGATGGATGGATGGATGGATAGATAGATAGATAGATAGATAGATAGATAGATAGATAGATAGATAGATAGATAGATAGATAGATAGATAGATAGATAGATAGATAGATAGATAGATAGATAGATAGATAGATAGATCGATCGATCGATCGATGGATGGATGGATGGATGGATGGATGGATGGATGGATGGATGGATGGATGGATGGATGGATGGATGGATGGATGGATGGATGGATGGATGGATGGATGGATAGATAGATAGATAGATAGATAGATAGATAGATAGATAGATAGATAGATAGATAGATAGATAGATAGATAGATAGATAGATAGATAGATAGATAGATAGATAGATAGATAGATAGATAGATAGATAGATAGATAGATAGATAGATAGATAGATAGATCAGAGCAGGCGCTACTCCTATAGAAGGCACAAATCGGAACATAGCCGCAGACAATATTGGTTATCATCAATTAGACTGCTAAGTAACAGAACTGCAGAAGAGGAATGTAACCTAAGTATGAAAAACTTAAAAAAGAATAAGCGGAAGATTCCAAAAGAGTTTCAACCATCATGATTTTTTTTTATGAGTAGTGTTTAACGCCCGTTTTTACTACTGAGGCGATGAACACTGATGATACATGAGATGAAATGATAAATGATAAATTGGGAAAGGATATTTTTAAAGGAGGAAGCGTTCCTGACATAAGTTTAGGGTACCTCCTCTCTATTTGCCATTTATCAGGACTAAGGAAAACCTGGAATAACCCCAGTCAGGAAGAACGATCCGAACCCCAGACCTCCCACTCACGAGTCCGCCCCATAACGACCTCGATCACACGTGGCGGTAGAAAGAGGTGACTTCATACTTGCTTAGTTTCAGTGAAAGCATAACAATAGAATTTCAGTGATTAAAAAGAATAAAACAATTTTGGTTTCCTGAACGCATCATGCCAGAAGTATCCGAAGAAAAAGAAATAATGATAACCCACAAATTGTTAAATTTTACAATCGTATCAAGGGTGTGGCAGACTACCTTATTAAACACATATGTGAATTCTTGCAGCTAATATTTCCCTTTTTAATGTACCTACCATGTACGAGGGCTGCTAAATAAAGAATGATTATAATTTTTTTTAACATATACTTTTACACATCCTCATAAATTTGATAATGTTTCTCAAAGTAGTTCCCCATGCTGCAATGCACCTGTCCCCGTGTTTTTGACAATCCTCAAAGATATTATGGAAACAGTTTTTTGACAGCGCCTTCAGAATCGCCTCCGCAACCTTCACTCCTGCTTCTGATTGTGGAAAACTCTGCAACAGAAGAGCTTCCGCAAGCTGAGGAACAGGAAAAGTCACACGGGACTAAAATTGGGCTATAGGGAGGGTGAGAGAGACGTTCTAGCTAGTTGCACGTAAATGTGACCTTGCAGAATTTTCGGGACATCTCTGTGGTATTGCCCAGTTACAGTTGCGCGCAGGTACGACGTGCTGGTAAACCATTTCGTGAATATTAAAACATGAGATGCCCATAACTTTTTTGATGTGTGTGATGATGAAGATTTCCACAAGGAGCTTTGCTATTTGCTCTCAGGGTCGAAATAATGTAGGTTGGTTTCATTCGCAGTGATTACCTTTTAAATAAATGTCACATCTTCCTGTAGCATCATCTTCAACTTCAAGCAAAACTGCACGCGAACGCTCTTTTGTTCGGGTATCGGCAGTGTTGAAACTGAAACACAGTGTTGAAACACGTCCACAAACACGTCTCATGTGCAACTTTTCAGTTACCAATTGTGGGCGACACCCAGTGAAATTTTCAAAATTACATTAAGTGTTCTTTAAGTTATTCCATGATCCTCTCTCACGATGACAGCAGCGGTGTTAATGTTTTCTTCCGTTAGAGCACTAAACTGGAGCCCAAAGTCTTCGTAGCCCTCCTGAAAAATAGCATAAGCCTCAGATGAAGATCTATCGAGACGAAAGCGAAATTTCAGAGTAGCACATTGTTTATCGCATGTTTCCTCCATCTTTCTGTAAGCGGAACTGAACATGTCTCAACTTACACAACTCTCACAGGCAGGAACCAGAAGACACAACAATGAAACTATTCCCACGTGTACATTTCGCATTAAAAAAAAAACAAAATATTGTAATGTTAAATTTTAGCGCGAGAAATTATGCCTGCAAAAGATATTATTATTTATTGAACAGCCTCGTATATGTTAACTCAACCATATCAGAAGATAAAATGCATTTATTTAATTACGAACCTAGAAAAATAATTATATATCTGAAGTTTTGAAGAAAGAACTCCTGGCCTCAACTAAGAAAGATTTGTTGAAAAATGTTAAGATGAGTGAGTGTCCTTGTGGCAACAATAATAAGACTAAACAGAGCATGCGCATTGCCAGATTGTGAGGACTGTATGGATAACGTTTGTCATAATCGCCTAAAGTCATTGTAAAATATAATTGTTGAAATAATGATCTTTAATGTTATTTTAGTACAAGCTTTGTTCATTACATTCACTATGTTTATCTTCGTTTTTATCTTGTGTGCGTTCCTATTTTGCATTTAATAACAAAGCAGAACTTTGGTGTTAGAAGATTGCTAAAACTAAAAACTTTTAGTAATAAAGCCTTTAGTGCCATAAAAATTATGTGCAAAAATTGTTGAAATATTAAATATACATCCAAATTTACAAGGTAGCGTCCCAAGTTAGCGGTTAATATCTAAAACAGAAAAAACGTAATTGGACTATGTACTACCAGAGGAAAGAGCGGGGGCAAAGTGAGGGGAAAAAAAAGATTCCAAGGCTAAAGCAGATCTGCAACACGACGAAAGGAAAAAAAATCTACCTACCACCTTCCGTTGAGAGTTTATAGGAGAACAGAAAAGGATAAGATAGTGCAAAATACTTCTGCCGGAAAATGCACATAAATTTGGCACCTATGTAGAAATAAATAAAAATGTACTGATAACTTTTACCTGCCAAGTGCGTAGATTTATCTGACCTTCTAAAGAAGAATTGCTTTCGGATCGTTCGTGCCTTGTGAAGTACATTGACCTGAGCCGCAACTGCCTCTGACCACAGTCATCAATCAGTACACTTTGTGCTACGCTTTCGGCAAGAAGTTCTTCTGCGCTGGAGAGGCCCCAAATTCTACAAGAAGTCCCCTTCCAGATAAGGTGCGACAGTAAGAGGTAGAGACAGCGCAGTCACATTATCTCTGTGCAGATCAGTTAAATGTCCTGCGCTTCTCTTTAACATCACATTAAAAAATAACAGTACAATATGCGCATAAGTAATTCATGAACGCGTGGCAGACCCTCGTCTATGACAAGTTTATCAGATCGATGTTCTTTTTGCTGTCCCATGCACTGGCAGACAGTTACTTGATGCATGTCAACTTCTTGTCTTCATCATCAGTTCTGCCAACCTAATGGACTATCGTACATCTCGTTACGTCAGCAAAGGTCAGCTTCTGCAATGATGACCATCGATTTTCTTAGTTAAGATGGTTATTTTTTTAAAAAAAAAATTCAAACTACTTGCTTCAACTTCTGTGCTGCCTACCGACGAACTCCAGTTCACAAAGCACAAGAAGTTGACAGAATTAAATAATTAAATAATGTCAATTGTTAAATAAAACTTAGTGATAAGCCAAAAAGATATAATCTGAAGATTAAAATAAAAAATGCCGAATAGAATTGCTGATGACATGATGATTCGAAAAACCCAAAACAAACATAAAAAATACGTACAAATTACAAACATTAGCTCAAGATTTTAACTTTAGCATTTCCAATTAAAGGTTGTGGCTTTTCGGGGAAAGTATATCAGGTGTAACAAAAAGGTAGGGCCAACTTTCAGGACACATTCCTCGCGTATGTAGAAAAAGAAAATATGTCATATGAACATGGGTCCAAAAGAGATTTATTTCCATAATAAAACTCGTTTTCTACAACTCTTCTCAGTACTTTAATTATGGGGAATAGTCAGCACTTTCCTCCCCCCCCCCCCCAATAAAAACCTTTTCATCCGATGTATGGCAACAAATCTTCAGCTTCATGAAATAGCTACCGCACTTGCCTAATTCATGTTCTGAACTGAACACCCAAACTATAAGACCTCCGACCACTTTACCCAACACTCCAAGCACGTTCCAAATGGTCTATAAGTGCAAATCAGGATCATTATTAAACTTTTTTCGGTAAACTGCGATTGCATTGGTTAAGTTGTTTATTACCACATTAGCTTTAACACTAGAACACTAAAAGCGAATGGTCATTTTAACAGATTTTGAACTTTTAACTGTTAGTGTTGCTGTAAATTTTGCTTTATTTTATTAAGGACTGCATTACTTTTTCTAAGTTTATTTACAGATAATTTTGTCATTTATCTTTTATTTATAAAGAATTAATTATTGACTTATTCGGACGTGCCAAAAGGTAGTTTTGACTGCTTTTTTTCCCCCTTCAATAACGCTGTGGAACTCGGACATTTAGAATGTTTATAATTCAAAATCGTCGTTAATTTGAAGATTTTTCTCATTCCCTTCGATTTTGCAAAAACATCGCATGTAATTCGAATTTCCTCCTTTTTAATTCGAAGTTTTTGCTCAAAAATGTCAGGCGAAAATTAGTCTAAACGAGAAAATTTAAACTTTTCTACGTGATTGAACTTTATCTACGTGTTTTTGTTAAAGCGGTCATCGCTTTGAGATTATTTGTTATTGAAAAGCAGTCCTCGGCCCTGGAATGTGGACTTTATCAACCCAATCATATTCGCTATCGCTTAACACCTGCTCCTTTAGCTTCCTGCTGTTCAGTGTGTTGCAGATCAGTAACTAACTTTTGCGGGAGAAGTCGCCATCGTTCGAGAAGTCGAAAAGTGTTGGAAGGGAAAAATCGGAAATCGTGAAAGTATTTGTGATACTGTGGCATTGGCATTGGATGACAATGGCTACATAATAATGGTATGCGGATGAAAACACTGTTCACATATTATTGCTTAGAAGGCGGAAGAGGTAAGATGAAGAAAGATACCTGTTTGTTTGTGGGAAACGCTGATATAGCAGTGTATGACGGGGTAAGGACAGAGTTGGCATCAGGAAGTAACGCTAGAGTTTGAAAGAGTGATTCAGGAGTTGGAGTTGGAGGAATGTTGTGTAATAGTGCTATGCCATCGGCAGCATCGTCCCCGGGGCCCTAAGAGAAAGATAAATATGGCATCGTGTATAAAAGGTAATCTAGACAAGTGTTGTCACTAAATAATAAATTCTGGAACGTGTTATTCATAATATGTGTTTTGATTATGGTACCCCACGCCCCATTGTTCCAATTCCATGCTCCGGTGTGTGTTTTTAAGGAAATAGAAGTTAATTTGTAATGTGGCGAAGTGGTCCATGCTCGAACCCCGATCCACCACACATGGTGGAAACACTCAGAACTCGAAGTGAGGTCCCTTACAGTATCACAAACACTGTCAACTTATATAAAGAATGAGGAGCAAATTGTAAGTAAGGTCTCGAGTGAAAATGAAAAGAGTGAGAAAATGGAAAATCCTGATATCCACCAGTGCGCGTTAAAGTTGTTTAAGCAAGCACGGGACGAAAACATTCCTTTAATGTTTGTGCAAAATCAGGAAAATTTTCTGCAACTTTAGGTAAAAGTGAATTCAAGACTAACACCAATTGGTTAGATGGTTTTAAGGAAAGAAAGGAAATCTCTTTTAGGTCCGTGTATGGTGAAAATGCAATTGTGAATCAAGTTGCGGCAAATTCTTGGAAGGAGGATGTTTTGCAAAGGGTTGAAGAAACGCCGCTATAGAGGTTTTCAACAAAACAGGATTATTCCTTAAATATACATCATAAAATCTTAATTTTCAAGGGAGAACGTTGCAGGGAGGGAAAGAATAGCAGAAAAGAGTTATGTTACTGGAGACTAACATGGATGGAAGTAAAAGGCAACCGTTGTTCATGGCAAGAAAATCTGCGAATCCAATATGTTCTGAAAATAGCAAATCAAAACTAGCACAGTATAGAAAAATAAAAAAACCGTGGATGACTGAAGACATTTTGGAAGGATGGCTGTTAAAACTGGACAAACTGTACCGTAAAAAAACAGAAAAAATATCTTCTTTATTGGCAACTGCACTACTCAAAACTCTGTTGCTCTAATGGACCATGTAAAGGTTATCTTTCTCCCCCCGAAGTTGTGCAGCGGATGAACTTGGGTATAAAACATCTCAGGCAATTTTATAGACGTCGAGTTGCACAAAACATTTTGTCAGGTTTTTCCAAAGATTAGCGTCTTTGATGCAACATGCGTAGTCTCAAGTAACCGACAAAACGATAGCGATTTGTTTCCTAAAGGAAAGCTAAGCATTGAGATGAATACGTCCCTCGACCGGACGCCTGGGACATTTGATGAGTCTGTGATTGTATGAAGACGTGGCCGTGTGTGGGCAGATTTCAGATCAAGACATTTTAGCAGAAGTTTTGAACAAGAAAGATGAGGAACAACTTGAAACTGAGGAGATGCTGTTCCCTCATCATCGAATACCCTGTTAGGACCTGTTATACTAAGAGTTAACTTAAGTTTGGGGCATAAAATTAACCATCAGTTGTATACTTTACTTGGAAATTTTTGTTGTATACATTAATCTAAGATTATTTTTCCTTAATCTCAAATTAAATCTAATTCGCGACATTTCACAAGTTAAAAGCACTAATTATAATTTAATGGTTGTTAAATAAAATATTTCTCAAAGTACAGAAACATACCAACTTCATTTATTAATAAAATACTAATTCACAACTAATTTAATTTCATGTAGATAAAGTTTCTTCAATGTTTCACTTTTAATCACCGGTAATAACAACAGAGATGCGTTCTTTTGAAGGTTATGTTAGGTTAACATTACAAGCTGTATATTGTACAGATTTCTGACATCTCATCCAAAGATGAATTTCCCTGTTTTCCTAGTGTGTTTCACGAAAGAAACAATCCGTTCCTAGAGCTAAATGACAAACAATTCAACATCCGATTTAGCTTTAGTAAAAAATGTCGAAGAATTGGAACAGAGACTTCATCCCCGATTACAATCACAAACTAAGCGAAATTATTTTTGAATTCGATGTACATGATACTACTAACTTTAAAGTTCTATGCGGCCAATAGCTATTGGGGTTATGTTAATGTGGAGAAAGGAACGGCCAGTAGAACCTTCCATAAAGTTACTAGGGTAATTGCAGTTCTGAGACCTCAGGTCATTAAAATACCAATCCAAAAGGCGATGCAAGGAAAGTGATACTAGGTTAGCAACTTTACTGGAGTTTTAGTTCCTATAGACTGCTCACATCATTATAGTATTTATTTATTTGTTATATTATTATAAAGAGGTAATAATGCAGAAGGCTTAAGAAAAGATTGGCAATTTTCTCCTATGTACGGTCTTATCCATATTTGAGATCGAAACACGTTTTAATAATAATAATAATAATAATAATAATAATAATAATAATAATCTTACATTTGCTAATAATTTGCTCGTATTCTCTATGACATTTCATTATCTATTTTTGAAGACATGTGAAGGGAAAAAACCTATGTCTAGGAGACGGGAACTGAATAATTATTTATTTTATCAGGTTGAACAGTTGAACAGCAGCTTGCTCTAAACAAGAAGTTTCCTATTATTTCGCAATGCTACCATATGTTTAACGTTTTTGGAAACTTGAGGTTACATTTGAGGTTAATTTTATGCAATAGAAATGATAACTAACCTAAAGTTACTTTATCAACTCGGTTAAAAGTAAATTTCCAGTTAGCAATTTTTGTACAGATGTACTAAAACGATTCAAATATAAGGAAATGCCTGATATTATAAAACAAAAAAAAAACCTACTCGATAATATCAATTCTAAAAACTGCACTGATTGTTCAGTAAGAGAAAAAATCAAAAATGTTTTCTTTACATTTCAGTTCGTTCAGATTAGGATACAGGATAATGCAAAATTTCCGGACACGCTAACTGGAAGAAAAAGTTTGTAGACTTCAGGCACAGGATAGCGAAAAAAATTATTTCTGGAACACAATGATAGGGTAATTCTTATCGTGTATTTAGAAAAGGGAAAACCGTAGCTTTACGTTATGCTACTGCAGCAATTAAACTACACGATAAAAAACCGTCCCCATTTGACGAAGAAAATGTCCTGTTTCTCTATGATAACGTGCAAAAACATAAATTTGCGATCGTGAGCTCAAAACGGTTAGAATTAAAATATGAAATCCTTCATCATCCCTTCTACTTTCCGAATTTGGTTCCCTCAGGCTATTTCCTGTTCCCCAACATGAAATTTGCAACAAATGAAGAGGTGCTGCTGAAACAAACGCGCATTTTGCACAACTGAAGAAACCGCATTTTATGGATGAGATGATGAAATTGGAAAATCGCTGGAATAAGTGCTGTTTCTGTTGAAATATTAAATTTTTTTTCCAAAAAGTTTTTACCGGACCTATGAAAAGCTTTAGGTGTAGCGTTGTTCATAAATAAACAAAATAATACTTGATTTGTTTTAATTACGGACGCTCTTTTAACATCTCAGGTCATCAGCGTCCCATTCAAATCAGGGCCTGAAACGGCGGATATATTTTGCTCAGAGACCTCTTCTTTTCGGTTTGAGATTCTTTTACGTACCGTAAATTAACGACACTGAACCCACGCTTTGCTTCCCTTCTTTTGTCGGTCCTGGTGGTGTAGTGGTAAGCATATTTGCCTTCTAAACCCAAGGTCGCGGGTTCAAATCCGGCCAGGATCGATGGGTTTTTTTCGGGTGTAAAAATCCTAAGTGTGGCTTCCTTCGGAAGGGAAGTAAAGCCGTGGGTCCCGTGTCGTACATTTACGGCACGATAAAGGACCTCAAGCCTGAAAGAAGAGGCCTCTGAGCAAAATTTGTCGGCCGTTTCACGCCCTGAATTGAATGGGGTGCTGATGACCTGAGACGTTAAAGAGCGTCCATAAATAAACCAAATCAATCAAACTTGCCCGTGCATAAATTTCCTCTCTTCGTGGTTAAGTGTTGATACATATTTTTCCGAACGTAAGCTAGAAACCGCGGCAGTTCAAGTAGCCGTTAGGTGCGCGGACGCCATTTTGAGCTTCATCAACATTCGGAAACGTTGCTGAAGTTTGGACCCGCTTGAGGGAACGTGTGTTACTAACTTAATATGCGAGGTTCAAACACGCAAAACAGGTTAAGTGTTCTCGCGCCTTCTGTTGCTCTCCACCTCTCCCTTCTTTCTGCCGTTCGATCATTTACAACACCTTCGATGGCCCAGAAGGGTCAAAAACAGGGAGAAAAAGCAAAAGGAGAATAATGGCTTGTAGTCAGAAGAGGAATCGACTCCTCCTCTTCTTCTTGCATTGATATATGCAGAAGATTCCATAATATTTCTTTATTTCTGCTTTTAACTAATGGCAGCACAACTTCAGCCTTTTAGAAGATAAGGAGGTAGAACCAGAACTAGCGCCGCTAGGGAGCAAAGCAAGAACTAAAATGAAACAAAACGAAAATAGAGATATATCGAAGCAAGCGGATATCGATGTTCTAAAATCTTATTAACAAGAGACTTGAAGATGATGAGAATATGTTATCTCCACTTCGAGGACTGCAGTTCGCTTTTTCGATTACTGATTGATACATGGGAGGAGGAACAGAAATGCAATCTAGATTTCATGTATAAAATACTTTAAAAAATACATTATCTTCTCTGTAGAGAGCAAAAAAATGTAATATGTTTTCCTTAAACGTTGCTGGTCTATTTTCTCTTCTTTCTGGTGAATGTTATGAATTGAGGTCCTAAATTTATCGATACTATCCTTATAGTGCAATTATTAACTTCATTGCTAAATCCACCTACATCGATAATTTGTAAGGTATTAAAATTCAACAAACGTTTTGGAAACCATTTCCCCCCTCCTTACTATATAATGTGCAGGACATACGTGAAGTTTTTAACCTTACAGTATCAGTGGCGAATTGTATAGGGTACTTGAAACGTGGGATCTCGAAATTAATGGATAATCTAATTTATAATAAACATATCTGAAAATGCCTCTCTAATATAATAAAAGTTTTTTTCATGTTTATAAATAGTATCATTTTGATAATGTGCCTAAAACAGCGGCGCTGAGTTTTATAAATCGCCATGGGTGGCCGAGATTGCTAAGGCTCGGACTTGTGAGCAGGAGGTCTGGGGTTCGAATACCACCAGGACCGCCCTCTCTGACTAAGGTTTTTTCAGACCTCATAAATGGCAAATGCCGGGGAGGTACCCTAAATTTAGGCCTGGAACGTTTCCTTCCTTAAAAATTCCCTTCCCAATAAATCATTTCATCTCATGTATCACCAGTGTGCACCGCCTGTGGTGCCTCTGTAGAAAAAACGGGCGTAAACACCATTGAAAAAAAATTACTGTAATCTAATGCATCAGTAGGTGAATTAATTCCTGATTCTACGCATAAAAAATGGAACATACTTTTATTGCCACACACTATCGACAGTTTGTGTTAAAACAAACGAAATCGCCGCATGTAAAATGCGCAGTATTTTCTTTGATATCAAAAACAATGTTTAACGATAGTACGAAGGTAATATGAAATTATCATCACTTGTGTAACGTGCTCTTTAAGCTTCAAGTATTTATCTAAACAAATATATTTACAATACTTAGGCAATTTTTCACCTCGATGAGTTTTTCAAGCCGCTTAGTGACGAGATTTTTTTATTTATTTGTACACGTTTATTTATTTATTCTGGTAGAGCTAAGGTCATTAAGCCTTCTCTTCCGCTCTGCCAATCTAATAATAATTACATAAAGTTATAGCGAGAATATTACAATCACAACATTGACAGTAAAGTTGACAATACTCGTACACGTATGAACCAATATAAAACATTATGTATATAAATAAATGTATGCTAATATTGACAACGAAAAATACTAACTTAAAAAGAAGAACAAAAGAAGTAAATAAAAGAACAATAATACACAACAAGCACCAGTAATGACAATTTATACATATATCAACCTAAATAAATTCTGAAAGTGGAAATAAAGATACAAGCAAAACATGAAATTAAACCCTAACAATATTATGAAGGAGATAGGAACATTTATGATAGTAATAAAAATAACAGAATGAATAATTATTCAACTGTTAAACAAATAAATGCATGGATTGTAACAAAAGGAATCTGAATCTAGGGTAATTGATTATTTCTAATAATATTAAACAATTTCTTATGAAATGCTCCTAAAGTTTGGCAGTCTTTGACATCCCGTGGCAATGCATTCCAGAGATGAGCAGTGATGATGAGTAAAGTGATGTAATAATAATACGTGCTAGGATTCAGAGCGTGTGTTAAAATTATGAGAGGAAGGGACATAACTCATCCTTAATAGTAAATGGTATTTATGTTAAAATAAAATAATTGCATAATTGCATTAACACAATGCAAATAGCAAAATACTTTATTTTAAAATACGATTGGGCTTCAGGTTTTACAAAACTCAAGGCTAGCCTACACCGTAATGAAAATTTCACCGCCTGGCTCCGACAGCAACCCAAAAAAAATGTTATGCTGTTCGATTTCAGGCGCTTATGAAACAATGTGACAAGTGCCTTAATACACAGTGGGAATTCTGATGAGAAATAAAAACATTTAAATGGGTACTCTTACATGTCCATTTGTAATCCACTTATTTACGTGATATAAAAATATGCTATTCAAACTCTATAATAAAATAGTGAAAACGGAAATGAGCCTGTTTGACCACCTTGCTTAAACTTTGCATATTCATCGAGTTTTCAAATGTAGTTTTCCCTTCAAATGCAAAATTATTATTTACATTTTCAAGAGCTAGCTGACCCATCAAATATTCATGTCGCGGCGATGAAAGAAGTTCTGTATTCCATGTATAATTCATGCTTAATAATACTCTTTAATAATGAGCTGTAGGGTGTTCCGGCAAAGAGGAGCAAGGTGGTGCACTGTCCAGTAAGAGCCTAATAGTCTTATTATGTATATAACATAACCTCACTTGTTTACTACTTTGCAGAATTTGTCAAGTCCCTCTATGATCCAATGAAATGCAGCCTAAGATATTAATTTTGTTCTACCACTTGCCAAAAATCCGCATTTCTCTATTACAAAATAAAATTTATATTACATAAATAAAAAACATTGTTTTACTTGCAGATGGCGAGCTATACGATGCTGGCCTATGACAGTTCTGCATCGTTTACATATTGGCAGACAAATTAAATTTGCTCTGGTCATCATCTATTGATACTGAAATCTTTGTTCAAACCAAGCACTGCAAACTAGAAACAGACATATATCATAATGAGAGTTCGATTTTTAAATTTTATAGTCTTTCTACTCATTGATAAAACTGCAACACTTGCCAAATAAACTTTGCCGTAAGATGACCAAGCAGCCACAATCCACATATTATTAATATGCATTAATTAATACATATTAATGTATTAATTAATAAGAGGTCAGATACAAAGCGGTGACTCGCCCGTCGTCAAGTAAAGAGCCGAAATATGGAACGATCAACTCCCTAGAGCGTGTGTCTGATGAGATGTTTTCAGAAGAAAAATTTCATGGCATTATTTCTATCTGTACTTGACCTAGGCAAGTCATATATCTTATGTATGTTACCTTTATCTTTCATTTTGTATTTATTACTCATTTAAAATTCATTGTATCTAAATAATATCTTAAACAATACGATTAAGTATATATGTCATAGCTTAATTTAACTCGGCATTCACATTTGAAGCAATGGTGCTAATGCAGACAACATTATATTATTATATCAATTATTATAGTTCTTTGTATGGCGTCTATTGTCGGTCGCTTTTTGTTCAATTAAACTGCTTGCAGCTATTAATAAATGTATTATTATTTGGTTTTTACAAAGGCCAATTTAAATATATTTATTATCCAACATCAGCCTCATAAATATTGCACTAAAAATAAATTCTTAATTACTTCTGAATTAAAATTATAAAAAACTAAATAGTAATTCAATGTTATTTCCTTTCATATGTTTAATAAATTCCGCCATTAACACATTAATTAAGATTAAATAGATTTAAATTAGTATAAAACTCGTTTCAACTCGTTCAATAACATTAATAAGTTTATTATATGAAACTCTTGATGAGTATTTTAACTAGTTTAACATTTTCCTTCTCCTTTATTATTTGTTTCACTTGACTTTTGTTTGCAATCACAGAAAACTGATTTTATTGACGAAAATTATTGATTAATTGATATAGCAAGAAGATAAAATGACCTTGTGGGCCAAAAGCAACCAATACTGAAACCAGTAAAAGAAAATATTATAGGTAGACGTAAGAGATGCACCTATTAGGAAAAAAAGAATAAAAATAATAAAAACAACCTACTAAAAACAGATGATGCCATGCTAAGGCCTAAAGAAAATTTATTTCACGGCTGGTGTGTGTCAGCCAATAGTTTAAGACATATGTTGTAGCTTGTCTGCGAAATTGGATCAGCAAACTTAAGGAAGGAAACTCTATTAATCATTGATATTATCTGCAGCGCTTTCTTTCGCAGGCGACCACGATATGGTAGCACACTATAATAAGTTAATTTACATATGACATGAAAATTGAATAGTTTAAAGTGGGGGTTAAAATAATTTTTGGTAAACACAATATTAATAACGCAGGAGTAGGACGCGGATAAATTGACAGTTCAAAATAATCAAATTAAAATTGTCCAAAAAATAAAATTATTGTATGTAGTTTTACAGAAAATTTTGCATCTCAAATAGAGATAATAATAGCAGAATAAACAACAATTAGTTTAAATATTAATTTTATTGCTGCGAAACACGAATCATTTAAAACTATTTAACTAAAGGATTAATTCCAAAAATTAGACAAGTAAAAAAATTGAGTTTGTGACACGATAACCAATAGTATGTTGCGTATCCTTACAATTATAATTCAAACTTACTATAAAATTTTGATTATCGAGCAAGGGGACTAAAGTTTCGAAATGACACCTTTTTTAAGAAAACCTTTTCTTTCAATTCTTGTGTTGTGGTGCTGTAAAATAATATTTCTGGAATCAAAAAGACGTTTTGGGTCCCATAAACACCGGAAATTTTAGAGACGTATTTTTTAATTTAAGTAGAATTGTCACGTGCTAGAGCGTGCCAAGGGAAATGTTTGCTTTGCTCTACTCGATTTGTACGAACAGGAAACATTTGTTTTTTGTCAGGTAGCTCATTTCTAACTTTACAGAATGAGTTTTCTTCCAGCTACGTTTTCACTGCTTAGATTCCATTCCAGGATTCGCATTAGAAACCAGGCAAAACCACTAAAAAACCCAAGGTCAGGGTGGCTTACCAAAGGAATTTGAACTCGGAAACTCCGAATGACATCCATGCCTTACCGCTTGAGCCTTCCGATCTGTTGACAAGACATTTCTTAGATATGAAATTGGTAATTGTGAAATTGTTGGAATTTCGGTCTAGAGAGTGCGTTGTTTTTAAACATGGAAGTCGACTTTTTTAAAATTTCCAATAATTTTATTTTTGAATATTTTAAAAGTTGACGTTCGTTTTGGTTTAAAGCATAACCCCCCCCCCCCAAAAAAAAAATTCAGTTTCTTAAAATGCTCATTTTTGAGACAAAATTCAAGTGAAACTTTTATAATAAAGGGGAAACAGTTGTACTAAAAATCATTAACTTTACAGAATGGATTATCAGAAGGTCAGTATATTAATATCGAGGGCTACTCAATAAATAACTATCACAATTTTAACAGGCATAATTTCTCACTAAAAATTAACTTTACAATATTTGTTAACTAAGTATGTAATGTTCACGTGCTGATAATTTCATTGTTATCACTTTCGGTTCCCGCCCGTGAAAGATGTGCAAGTTGAGACATGTTCAGTACCACCAAATTGGAGATGACACGCGACGAACAATGTGCTACTCTGCGTCCTAGATAATCAGCTGAGGCCTATGCAATGTTACAGGGGGCCTATAGAGGGTTTGAGAAATTTTGAAAGTTTCTCTGTGCGCCATCCACACGTTGGTAATTGAAAAGTTGTATGAGGTAAGTTTGTGAACGGTGGGTTCCAAGACTGGCGATGCCCATACAAAAGGACCTTTGCATGCAGCTGAAGGTGTTACAGGAAGATTGTGATATATTCGGTTACATCATTTCGATTCTGAGAGCAAACTGCAAAGCGGTGAGTAAAAACCTTCCATCATAATCATCATTGAAACCCAGCCCCCCCCCCCCAAAAAGTGGTTGCTTCTTCTGGGAAAATTAGCATCATCTCATCGCACACAGCTGGATTCTGTCAATTTGTTTCCCCAAACCACCTCCCTGGTTATCAGCCTTTTCAGACTTGAGCTGTTTCACTTTCATAAGAAAGTTACCTACTCTCTCCCCTCCTGACTTGCCAGCCATTTCCCTCTGTTCCATTTGTAAGGAGTGCAGTAGATTCTTTTCCTTCCACTCTTTACATCCAGTCAGAATGATGACGATTCCCCCTTCTCACAGATGGGGAAAATTCTCCGCTCATCTCATCAGTGATCTTAGTCATCTGCCATACCCTTAGTCTGAGCTACGCGAGCTCCTGTCCAGTGAGTTTAGTCCTTGTTTTGATGTACCGCTCCATCCTCCATTTTTGGTTTTAGTCCCGATTTTACTTCCAGTGAAATCGTCTCTCTCCATTACGCAATTGTCTGCTGCCTATCCATATCCCTCAAGTGGTTTCTAAATCTCCTCCATACGTTATTTCTGATCCCCTGACCCGTCATCTAAAGGAGCCCATAGTTCCTATCTTTATTTGGATACCTATGTCTTGTTACCTCCAGCTGTTCATGTTAGCACAAAGCCCTATTTAACGGTTGGTTTTCATGAATAATTCGCATCCAGTAGTTTATTACTGATTGTTTTGAAGTTTCAGGTACGAATTTCTGTCTGACCTATTGTAACTTAAAGAAAGTTAAATGAGAATATAGACATGTTTGCTGTTACATATAATTGCTCCATTACATATTTATGGATATGTTTTTCAATTTTATATTATATAAAATTCCGACTATGGTTATGAAACAAATGGTTTGTCATAATTAAGAAAAGCAATAGTTTAATAAGCGACCATCGAGGCACCCCAATATCATTGTTACTATGTTTGAACATGGCACCTGAGAACATTTTGACAAATATGTTCTGATTAGTTCCAGTTATTTACCTCTAATATGTAAGTATGTCCCTAGGAACAATTAATGGGTGAGACACAATCGAACGTTTTAGACAGATCACAGAGTATTGTCAATGTCCTGTCGTAATGTTCAAAACCCGAAATTGCTGTCTAAAGTGTTAGACTGCATTTAAGTCAACTTGTTCCAGAATGAGTTAGCTTGAAGCTCTGATATATGAACATTTACAAGTATCTAGCAATGAGTATTTGTAGAGGAGGCTGTTAATTTATATGGGAAAAATTAACAGTCCTATTCAATTAATAGCCTGAATTAGATATGTTTAAAATACACAAGACACATAATTAAAAAAATACTCTTGAAACAGTACACCGACAGTTTGAATTTCCTTTAGATTAGCAAACATTTTATTTAATCCTTGCAGAAGCAGAAATCTACATCCTTAATGGCGAGCTCAAACCTCAGTACTAAATCTATTCTCGGCCTGTGACGCGAAACAATTTACTGTTTTCTTTTTCCTTTTCTCAAGTTGCGGACCTCTTAAGTCAAAGGGCGGAGTGGTAGCGCTATCCACTATGCGATCTTCCCTCATTTATCGTACACGGATATTAGCTGCACTTGTTCTAAATGCCATGCCACCTGCGTGACGTGACTACCACCTCCACAAGGCTCTTGCTGTTATGCAAATCCACGTGGATCGGTTCACCAATTAAAGCATCATGGGGAAGACCTGATGATGTAAGCATGTACTTTATCCTCTAGGGAGCAACGGGACACACCTTAGCACTTCCTCGTGATTAGCTTGCTTTGCAACCGTCTACTGACCATGATGGCAGTTTTTAAGGTGTGCCCGTTATGAAGGCAAACTATCTGCAACGGTATTAATGTAACGACGTTCAACATTTTGGTTCGCAAATCTTTAAACGTAAATTAATTTTAAACGTGTACGTCTGGAGGTTTAATTTGGAACAGTTTCTCACGCCTGCAGCATTTCTGATTTCAAATCTTGCCTCTTCCAAGTAGAGTATGATGCTGCAGTGAATGGAAGAAGTTCAGGTGCGGGAGCGAGTTGTGAAGCGTGGTAATGTAAACATTAAAACAGCATCCTCCAACTCGTTTCTCTGTTTCTCAAAGTTTGTTACACTCCTTAAAAACTTTTACAAAATACTTTTATATACTAGTACCTAGGTATTAAGTTAAAGTGAGGGAAGAACAATTGCTTCCTTCGTCCCTTATGGCTGCGTTGTTTCCGATTCCAAGAAGTCAGTCCTGGTGGTGAAGTGATAACCACACTTGCCTCCTAAACCCAAGATTGCGGGTTCAAACCCGATTAGAATCAATGGATTTTTTGGCTGTAAAAATCCTTCCTTCAGGAGGGGAAGTAAAGTCGTGGGTCCCGTGTCGTTCATTTACGGCACGATAAAGAACCTCGAGCCTGAAAGAAGAGGCCTCTGAGCAAAATTTGTCGGCCGTTTCACGCCCTAAATAGAATGGGACGCTGATGAGCTGAGATGTTAAAGAGCGTCCGTAAATAAAACAAAATAATGATGATGATAATAATAATAATAATAATAATAATAGATTCCAAGAAAAATGCAAGGTCGTTTCAGTAATGTGAATGTCCGCAGAGGACGAAATCTTGATAGTTCATAACATAACTAGGAAATATAAGTATTACCAACTTCTTCCTTGTGTCTTCGGTTCGTTAACACATAAAGACTGTCGTGTTTTCGTTCTTTTAGCATGGGAAAATTGGCGAATAAGATAGGATTTTTCGTAGTATAAACATATTTACATTTCTAAACGAAACAATCGACCACCTCCTTGATCTAGTAGTTAGCTTAGCTGGCTGCTGGCCGGAAGGCCCGAATTCGATTCCAGTACCTACTTAGAAATATTTTTAAGTTAGGGAGGTTTGAAATGCGATCCACCCAGTCCTCGATGGAGCGCTAGCGTTCATATATACACGATAGAATATTAGTAATTTTAATATGAAGTCCGTAGTAATCGATTTCACAATCATAACAATAATAAGTAATAATAATAATAATAATAATAATAATAATAAAAATAATAATAATATACAAAAGGGCATATTCTTGGGAAAAAATCTGGCCCGTGACAGAAGAGCTGTTACACCATGTCGCTTTAAGAGTTCATTATACAGGCTTCCCTTTTAAGCTTGGCAGTCTGATTAACCAGACACTCAAAATAATTTAATTTAAACCAAAAAAAAAAAAAACATGTCAATTTTTGTATTCGGGAAATGGTTATAAACAATGTTGATTACATTTTACGTTCACTTCCTCAACTGGTTCTTTGTTGTTTGAATTTATATAGAAGTAAAAATATTTGTATCATGAGAAAGAAACAAATTATTTTGGATAGTATTGTAGTTATTAAAATTACAGAAATAGAAACGAGCTACTAGATGAACATTCAATAGTTTAATAACGTTGATTGAAAAGTTGCAAATGAAACTGTGTGAGCAATGTGAGTTCCAAGTCTGCTGATTTCCGACCAAAAATACTTTGATGTGCAGGTTTGCATGCGATTTAAGATGACATTTCAGAAGATGCGGAGTTCCCTTCAAAGGTAATCACTGCTGTTGAAACTTGGCTACCTCATTTCGATCCTGAGAGAAAATCTCTATGTGAAAATCTACCACTATCAAATCCCCCCCAAGATAGCAAAAGTGGTTGCCTCTGTAATGAAAATTATGGTCATCGTTTTTCGACATTCAAGGACTAGTTTACCAGCACGTTGTACCTGCACACACAATTACTACTGACCAATACTAAAGAGATGTCCTGAAAAATCTGTAAAGTCACGTCACATGCAAAAAAAAAAAAAAAAAAAAAAAAAAAAAAAAAAAAAAAAAAAAAACCCACACATTTCCGTGAAACAAGCTGGTTGGTGCATCACCATAATTCACTTTTCCCCAAATTAAAAAAATAAAACATTTTCGTGGGAGGTTTTGTCCATCATCAGAAGTAACAGTGAAGGATGCGGAGGAGATTCAGAGGGACGTGTGGTTTGCAGCATGTCGTTGAAGACAGGCAGAAACGCTGGGATAGGTGCATTGTACTACTTTTAGAAATATATACACATATTATGAGTATGGGTTCAGGAATGTTATCAAAAATGATTTTTTTGATTCTTTACTGAACATCTATCATACAAGTGCATTCCGTGCTGAGGATCTTAGCAAATTCAAAATATTACGAAAAAATGCAGAATTGTTTCGATTTTAAACCAGATTATTTTAACATTACATAATGAGTTTTGGTTTATATACGGCGTAAAGTATTATCACATTTTAAATTTTCTAAATAGATTTTCTGATATTTTTTATACTTACTACATAAAGTTTTATATATAGATAATAAATTAAGAAATAAACTTTTCTTCCAGATTACATGTTGGAATAACACATCAACAAAAAATTATCGGAACTTTTTTTTCTAAATACGTTCATTTAAAGTAAACTAAACTGTTCATTTGAGCTGTGATATGTATTCCAAATATTATCCTCACATACAGTTTGTGTAAAAAAATCTCATTTAAAATAAATTAAGCCTAAGAGTGTGATTAAGTCATAAGCATACCCCGGAAGTTCCGGAGTTTATTTTGGTTATAATAGGCAGGCAAAAAGTTATTTAAAATGCTGAAAATAAGCAGTAATATACTTTTAAATGCGTTTATTAAAAGTGAAAACAGAGTAATATCACCCATTATTAATGAAAATAGTGTTTAAGAAATTTAATAATTTCTTTATCAGATAATTAAACCACTTAAGTTTATTTTTCTTAATTACAAGCAACAACAACATGGCTTTTCATGGTATTAACCGTCATATTCAGCCGCTTGTCAGATAAAAAACATTTTTCATCATGGAAAAAAGAAAGTTCTACTTCCACTGAAGTGATTGGAGCATATTTAAAAAAAAATTATGAAGGACTCATAACAGATAGAACAGAACTTTCACCTATTAGGACATCATGGAAATGTTATCAAGACAAAGTAGCTTTAAATAGTCCTGACGAATTAGCAAAAATGTGCAGTGGTTTCTGGTCGAGTTCATTTTCTGCTTATGCGATTATAAAGGAATCAGGTTAGTATCTCTTACTTCGTACTGAACACATTATAAGGACAGTTTATTGCACAACTGTATCGCTCTTCTTTCTCGCTTGCAATTGTTTATTACATTTATGCATCTGAGAAGTTACTCCCACCACATATTTCCTAGAATTGTCTCGTGCTTATCGATAAAGGGTCATTCCCTAAAACTATTCAAAACTACAGTACTTCTCTCATCTTCTTCATTTTCGGTATCCGTATACCCGAGGTGACCGTGTGTTCCTTTCACTAATGAAGGTTCTGTGCTAATTAAAGAGCTTAAGTAAATGGGTTGAGGAGAAAGTTTTTGACTGCTTGAAAAGAAATAAATATATAACAAGGTTCTCAATATATATTATATTTAAAAAATAAAATAAAAAATTACCCTGCCGTTCCCAAATGTATGAGAAAATGTTCATTTCTACCTGACTCTTAAATATATTCACCCAAAGAGAAAAGGCTTTTTGCCTAAACTCCGGGCTCTGGTTACAAGTATTCGAGAGTTACCAGTTTTGCAATAAAACATCTGTAACGAGAAAACTTTAAGGATCTCCTTAGTATATAGAAACAGGTGGGGGAGATATATGGTTAGGTCGGACAGAACACGATATTGAAGTAGTAATACATTCAGCACGGTTAAACTAACATCCGTGGTTCAGAAGTTACCAATTTAACTCTGATTTCATACAAATTTCCTTAACCTGTTATTTTACATCAAAGGTAAATTATTCAATTGACAGATTTCTAAGCCCAAAATTAATTTTGAAATCGTATTCGCCATTAACAGCATACTATAAGGCCAACGCCCAAGTATGAGTAATACAACAGAAATGTGTGAAGAACGAGACGGTTGGTCTGAGCATGCTTACAACAAACCACTGGTTTTCATGTGGGGTATGCATACCTTCGGGTTATCAGCCATTAAAAGAGTGCGTAAAATGTATACTTTAAACAAGCTGTTATTAAGCTAAATGCAGTTTACTGAATGGGCTCAGTGGTTAACCCCATACAAGTCGCCCACGGCCTTACAGTGGCACATTATACCCTCTCTACAATCTCGCAGCATTGTTGAGAACCTTCGCAAAAGAAAATATAGAAAATTATTGCAAGTTCATTCCTACCAACACATCGAATTCGGCAGTCAATCGTATTTCATGACATATTTTCTATCCTTATTGTCCAACAGTTTTTAAAAATAATTTACCTCCATGTATATTAAGTGTAGCACAGTACAGACACAACATAGACGCAAAAGTAACCACATACTTGCTGAATTTCATTTCTTTGTGTGTTACATTCAAAACATTGCTTTTAAACGTACGTATGTTTCTAGGTTGGTAATACTGTCAGTGGAAAGAGCAAGAAACAGAAAATGAATGGCCAGTAACAGTTGAAAATGTTAACGAAAGAGGAAAGAACTTTTGCTGTAAAGATCGGTTACCCACGAGGTTTAAGTGCTGCACTGAGCAAATGGAGAGAACATTTCGAGTCGGATCCACCATCACGAAAGACTGTTTACAATGTACTTTATAATTTGGAAATACACATAATAATAGGCGACCTATCAAGCACAGAGTGAGGAAAACGAACTCGGTATCTGTCCGGCTGTCACGACTAGTCCAAGAAAGTTCACAAGACGATTTAGCGGTAGAATTTACAGCAATATGACATCGGTGAGTCCAAAGGATATGACAGAACTAGAAGTTCCACGTCTGACACGTCCACTTTGTTGGAAGATGATCCAGACATTTTGTGAGATTATGCTTGATCAGTATCGACACGACCCCAATTTCTTTCAAAATCTTGTGTTGTCGGATCAGACCACCTTTAAGCTATCGGGACATGTAAACCGACTTAGCTGTACTTATTAGTACACGGAAATTCATCATATTGTTTTGGAACAAGCGCTAAATTAACCCGGGATAAATGTGTGGGATGCAATATGGATGGGCACGAGGTGTAATTGAGCCACACTTTATTGCCGAAATCTCGATGGTAACAAGTACTTTTCTCTGCTTCAAGAGGTTACGTCAGGAATCATCATGCTGTCGGACAACTTTGATCAACTCTACTTCCAGCATGATGAGGCTCCTGCACATTATGTTACATTTGTTAGGACGTACGTTGATAACGTTTTCAATAGAAGAGTACTTGAACATCGTGCAGCAATTGAATTCCCAACACGACTCCCTGATCTTACCCCAAAAGAATTCTTCCTTTTTCAAAGTGTTCCAGTAGACTCCAACGATACATGCACTAGGAAAACGGTTTGAATATAAAAAGTGAAATATTTTGCTATTTTTAGTAGTGTTTAACGCCCATTTTTACTACTGAGGCACCACAGGCGGTGGACACTGATGATACATGAGATGAAATGATAAATTGGGAAAGGATTTTTATTTTAAGGAAGGAAACGTTCCAGGCCTAAGTTTAGGGTATCTTCCCGGCATTTTCCAGTTACGAGGACTGAGGAAACCCTAGGAAAAAACCCAGTCAGGGAGGACGGTCCTAGTGGGATTCGAACCCCAGAGCTCCCACTCATGTGTCCGCGCCTTAACGACCTCGGCCACCCGTGGCGGTTTTTTCTAAATGAAATCTAGTAAGTGTATAGTTACTTTTGCGCCACCCTGAATAATAAATATGGTAAATAGAAAACAACTGTATAGAATAATAAGTTAACAGATGTTAAGATATACTAAATAAAAAGTTAAATTGGAAACCAAAATTTGCGAGATGAGAGAGCCCAGTAAGTTGCCGCAAATGAGTAAACTGTTAACAAAATGTGCAAATATGCGGAGATGAACCATTCGCATCTAAGCAACCCATAAGCTACAGACTTATGTGAAAACATCGCTCCTTTTGCCTAGCAATAATTTCTTCTGCAGTTACGAGGGCTGTTCAACAAAGAATTATTATCATTTTTAACAACAATGCATGTACTCGTCCTCTTAATTTTGGTGATATTTTCAAAGTAGCCCCTGTTGGATGCAGCTGTCCCTACATTTCTGCCAGTCTTCAAAGACACGCTGCAAACTTATTGACAGATCCTTCACAATCGCCTCCGCAGCTGCTTCTGATGATGGAAAATGTCTCCCATGAAGGCGCTTCTTCAATATGGGGAAGAAGTCACACGGAGCTAATTCTGGACTATAGGGAGGGTGAGGGGTACATTTCACATTGATTTCTGTCGGATATTCAGCAACGAGATTTGTGATATGTGGCTGTGATTATCTCTTACAGCGTGTAGATTATTGGGAGGAAATGTTTTCTTTTACTCCATAGTATTGCATAGTTACAGTTGTATGTGCAGGTAAGCCATTCCTTAAATATCGAATATCCAAAAATGAGATGACCAAAATGTTTCCTACAGAAGCAACCAGTCGTGTGTGTGTTTCTGTTTTTTTTCCCAAGATCGAAATAATGTGGCCAAGTTTCATCAGAAGCGACTGATTACCTTTGAAAGAAACTCCGCATCTTTAACTACATGCAAATCTGCACGAAACGTCCTTTTGTTTGGAAATCAGCATCCCAAAGTGCACAAGCAGGTCTCTTGTGAAACTTATCAGTTACCAATGTATGGATGGCACCAAAGAGATGTTCAGAATTTCTGCAAAAGTTCTTAATGTTATTCTCACAATGCCAGTGTCAGTGTTGATGTTTTTGGTTCCTTGCTTTGAAATTGATCGGCTCCCTCTGCAAGCTTCACTATAGTAAAGAGCAAACTCAGCAAAATGGCCCTACAACACACTGCATGTAGAAGAGACCTATAGGAGGGCCGAAACAGATAGACTGAACAAAACATGTAACTTGCTGCAGCTTCGGAACGGGGAAATTCATAACCAAGAAAAAGAAGTATCCCTTCGAATAGCTTCATCTTTCACAGGCCTAAGTTTGTACAGATCTTAAATTTAAAGTGATGAGATTTAATGCAATTCCTTAAGCCACTTCGGTGAAAAGTGAAAATAAATAATAGATTTATACTGAAATACAGATATATGCATTGATTAATGCCAACATAAGATATGTAGAATCCGAGGAGAGGGAATAAATCCTTTTACAATGTTTGAAAGCAACTGTAACAGGTGTTTTTGTTAGACATTATCAACATCATTGTTTAGGGTGTAAATTGTAGACAAAATACGAACCGGCATGCTATATTGCCTATCAATTGGGATTTTTTAGCACAATGATCAAGAGCCTTTACAGGTCTGAAAGTCCGAACCCTTTTTTTTTTTTTTTTTTTGACGATATCTCGCACAAATGTGCAAAAATCTCATTTGTGAAATGCAGTTTCTAATAATTGTTAAAAGCTATGTATGTGAGTCCTAAAACAGCGCATTGTTTCAGAGATATCCGTGGTGTAATTTTAGGAGATCCATCATATAAAAAACCTTAAAAGGCACGGTTAGCAAGTGATGTGATTGTTTTGTTAAATTAAGACTAAGAAGCCATTGGCAAATCAATTAGAGCACAGATTTTGCATTTGCATTTAGGGCGTTGATAACGGTATGAGCGTACGAAAATTGGGTGGGCAACCAGGTGCGGCGAAATTTATTCCAAAGGTGAGGCGGGACACAGATTTCGAGGAATCAGTCATGGATGGGTGCATCAATAAAGCGTTTGGTATGACTTTTTAAAATATGTATGCATATTAATGGTAAAAATATGATGATGTTCGCTAAAACTATTGAAAAATATACGTGAATACAGGGTGTGGCATTTATCTTGCTCACCCAAAATCACTTATTTTGATACGTCAAATGAAAAATGTTTCAAACTAAATTCTTTTAACATCTCGCTGAGGGTATACTATTTTGTATCTCCATTAATGTACGAAATACGGGATACAGCTTCGTTTATTAAATAGTACATGTACATTTTATTGAAGAATACACTTGCCCTCTCCATGAACTATTCAGAAATGTATCACACCATACAATTTTAATCACGATTGGTCCATCATGGCTCCGACAGATAGAGCATCAACGTCCGTGAAAAGTTAACGTTTGGTGCGGAATTATTGGCAATAGCATTAGTTGATTTTCCTTGTAAATGGTAATGAAAATGGTAGACGATATGCCACATTCTTAAGAAACACTCTTTCTGCTGTCTTGAATGCTCTATCTTTGAATAACAGAAAAGTCGTGTGGTACCACCAAGATGGGTGCCCAGCTCATAACGCCATATGAGTATAACGCGTTCTTAATCATAAATACCCTGGCAGGCGGATTGGATGCGGTGGACCAGTTCGGGAGATCGGCTGCCCGATCTCCCGACCTTATGCTACTAGACCTTTTTCTTTGAGCGGTCAGGGTGTTGTTTATCGAAATGTTTCAACACCGGAGAACATGCAGAAATGCGTTATTGATACTAGTCATCCAGGATGGAGTTATAGAGGCGTTCTTCATTCACGGAGCGGTTATTACGTATGAATGGCAATAGTCGCTATTTTGAGCAGGAGATATAAACGATCTGTATTGCAGATAGTGGTAGTATCAGTGCTACTAAGGGCCGTTTTATTTCTGAATTGTGATAAGCAATACGAGGATAGAGCTATAAGTTTCCGGCCTAACCATTTTCTAGGTATGATAAAGACAAAAACTGTATTTCACTTTTCAATGTAGTTACCCTTTATTGCAATACACTTCTCACGTCTTAGAATTAACATTTCAATCCCTTCCCCCAAAAATAGCCAGAAGTCTTGTCTACAAAATGGGCATAAAAAGCATCCATCATTGCTTCGTCACAATTAAATCTCCTTCCTCGAAGGTCCTTCTTGAGTTTTGAGAAGAGGAGATAGTCACTGGAAGCTAGGGTGGATGGTCGATCTCCTTGAAGTCACATTTCTTCACAGCTTCCTTTGCAACAAGAAATGTGTGCACAGGCACGTTGTCATGAAGATGGCGCACATCACCACTCAGATTTCCTCGCCATTTCTCTTTGATGGAAGGAAACACGTAATCTATGCAGTAGGTCAGCATAGTACTCCCGATTTACTGTGGTGTTCCTCTCCTTTAAGATGAAGAGTATTCCTTCACAATGCCAAAAGACTGTGGCCATGATCGTGGTCGACTGAGTGATCTTGGCCTTTAGAGGCGATGCTTCGCCAGGTTTACGCCACTCCTTGATTCTTCTTTGAACAATGAATCATAGTAGAGAACTATAGTTTCATCTCCTGTAACAATGGTTTGCACAATTTCTCTCTCATTGCCACGGCAGAACTCCAAAATGCCTGACAACAGATGACTCGTTGCTGCTTTTGGACTGAGGAAAGAAATCTAGGCACCCATCTTACACTAACCTTATTCTAGTTTAAATGTTTAGGAATAATTCGAAGGACTGTTATTTTAGAAAGGTCCAACCTTGCTGCTATTTCTGTAGCTTTGAGCAACCAGTTTTCCATAATTTCTCCTCCCACAAGAGCGACGTTTTCAGGAGTGAGCACCTCCAAGGACCGAATTGAACTTTCTTCGTCTTCAATGCTTTCTCCACCCATTCGAAAAGTTTGGCCCATTCTTTTACAGTAGAACTTGAGGGGGATGCTTCTCCATATACATCGTCCAATCGCTATTTAATGTCATACTTACTTCCACTCATACAAGTTGTAGGCCGAAGCTGTTCAAGACAGCGATGTACGCATGTGCTAAGGGAATGAGTATAACATTTTTGGAAGGCGTAGCAGGAAAAAACCGCCGGAATAAATGTACCCAGGGGTAAAATATGAGTGGGGGGAAGCGCCCAAGGTCGAATTGGTCTTAGAGAAAATAAACAAATTTCATGCTTTGATCTTCCATTTACTATCTTTCTTTTAATTTACAATTGAAGTCGCGATGCCATAATAGCGGTACAAGTACACTTTTTGGCACTATATAAGCTATACAGTATGGTCAAATTTATTTAGAGTTCACGACCAGTCAGTTGAAATGGATGACGCAATTGCTAGACAACGCACCTTGCCTTGAAGGACATTGGCTCCGAGAATGCGATTGCTGTGCAATCTAGCATCGATATCATCAACAAATGTTAAAATTTAACAAGGTGTTAAACTGCTTTATAATTCAAATAAACAAATGTCCTGCTTCATCAACCATTGTTAAATTTAACGTGTTAAACTTTGTGTTAAGTTAGCGTCACCTTTCCTTTCCCTGTGTTAAAAGTTGTGTTAAAACAACTAATAACAGTTCGAAAATAGCGGCCGCAAATCCAGCTGTAGATGTCTAAATTCTATACTTGGATATGCTAAATCATTCATAACAGAGAAAGGGCTGTAAGATGTAATGACTGAAATTTTTACGCAAAAGAGCAATTTCTACAAAGGTGCAGAATGTGAAAACAGTTGTCTTAGGATTGTAGATGAAATACGACAGAGGTTAGAACACCTTTGAGCATTTGCTCCTTTTAATATTTCTTACATGAGCAGCATGCTTTAATTGTCCTATACAAACATAAGTGCATCGGAGTGCATGCAAAAATATTTCAGTTATGACACTTTCTCGATACGTGCTATCTGCAATATTCAGAAACCTTAACAAAGTGTTAACTAACATTATGCTGGAAAAGCTTAGTGGAATGCAGGAGTCTTAATATTGAGTTAAAATATTAACATGTTGTTCACAAACAACAGGTTAGTGCACAACATCTGTTGATGAAGCCGGCCCCTAGTGATTAAAGAAATAATGCACAGCATTTTCTAAACAAACTGACTGATAACTATGACGCGGTAAGAGCCATTCTCTTTCTCTCACTTTCTCTCTGCGAGGCGCATATCCGCTCTCCATAGCAAATTCTCAGAACTACATGAACTACATACAGCAACTGATTATACAGATAAAAAATTGCTGCGAATAGTAACAGCATTAATTTAAAATTACTCATAGCAAATGCCACGTAAATTTTATCACCCGCTCGAACTGAATGGAAGAGAGAATGGCGCTGCTAGTGCCGCGTGGGAAATCTCAGTGGTTGGAAGGATACAGGTCCGCTGGACCGCCGATCTAATTTTCAGGGCTTTTAAAACTGCTCTCAATGCATAATTGCAGCAATTCAAGAGATCTGTGGTTTAGAATCGGGTTATGTTGTAATTATTATTATTATTATTATTATTATTATTATTATTATTATTATTATTATTATTATTATTATTATTATTATCATCATCATCATCATCATCATCATCATCATCATTACTGCTGTTGGAACAATGAGATGCAGTAACTAACAGAATATTTATATGCTAACATTTGCACACACACAGAGAGAGGAATCCGCGATCCTGTTCAGTATTACCAGCTGTGTCATTTATTTATTACTCTAGCTTACGTCTAAAATTTTGGTTGCTGAACCCTAGGCTTAGTTTTCCGCTTGTTATTCTTTTGTAGCTCGACACACCTTTTCTCACTAATGTGCTAAAGTGGCAGTATTTTAAAATCCCAGCAAGATTCGCCATTAACGCGACATCCCACTGTGAGCTATCCTACCGTTTTTCTTTCTACCGTTTCTGAACTTGAGAAAAAACAAGCCTTAACATACAAATCCTTTGAAGAAAACAAAGCTTATATATTTGTCGTTGATTTGTCTCAGTAGAAGTTATGTTCTGAGGTGAGAATACAATTTTAGCGAACTTTGGCCTATAACTCCAAACTTATTTCAAACATACTTTAAATTAATCGGATTACAGGCTAGAACAGATGAACAACATACATAAATTGTTCATCGCAATGTCTGGTTGCGTACTAGACAACAGAGAATTAAAACAAAGGCTCGGAATATAAAATAAGTCTGCAACACCTCAAAGCACGAGAGTAGCCCCATAAGTTTCCGGTCTAGCCATTTTCTGATATAATAAAGAGAAAAACTATTCCACTTTTCAATATAATTACCCTTTATTGCAATACACTTCGCACATCTTTGACTTAACATTTCAATCTCCCCCCCCCAAAAAAAAAATTGCCAGAATCCTTATCTGCAAAATGCCCATAAAGAAAACTCATCCCTTCTTCGTCACACTTAAATTTCCTTCCTCGAAAGTCCTTCTTGAGTTTTGAGAAGAGCAAATAGTCAGTGGGAGCTAGATTTGGGCTGTAGGGTGGATGGTCGATTTCCTTGAAGTCACATTTCTTCACAGCTTCCTTTGCAACAAGAGATTTGTGCACAGGCGCGTTGTCGTGAAGATGGCGCACATCACCACTCAGATTTTCTCGCTTTTTCTCTTTGATGGAAGCACTTAGTGTGTGTGGTAGGCCAACATAGTATTCCCCATTTATTGTTGCGTTCCTCTCCTTGAAGTCAATGAAGATTCCTGCACAGTCCCAAAAGATTGAGGCCATGATCTTCCTGGGTGACTGAGTGACATTGGCCTTTAGAAGGGGTACTTCGCCAGGTTTACGCTACTATTGATTCTCTTTTGGACAAGGGATCATAATAGAGGTCCATAGTTTCATCTCCTGTAACAATGGTTAGCCGAACTTCTCTTTCGTTGCTACGGCAGAGCTCCAAAAATGCCTGACAACAAAAGACTCGTTGCTGCGTTTGGACTGAGGAAAGAATTCTAGGCATCCATCTTGCACCAACCTAAATGTTCATGAATAATTCGAAAGACTGTAATTTTTGAAAGCCCCAACCTTGGTGTCATTTCTGTAACTTTGAGCTGCCAGTTTTCCATAATTTCTTCTTCCACAAAAGCGATGTTTTTAGGAGTAAGCACCTCCAAGGACCGACCTGCACGCTCTTCGTCTTCAATGCTTTCTCGACCCATTCTAAAAAGTTTGACCCGTTCTTTTACGGTAGAATATGAGGGCGGATGCTTCCCCATATATATCGTCCAATCGATGTTTAATTTCATTTGGAGTAAGTCCTTCCTTTGTGAAGAACTGGATAACAGATCGAAACTTCATTTTGAACATGTCACAATCTTCTACACATAGACTTCTTTATGCAACTATATCGTAACAACTGAACACTGCGGAGCGGAAATTACAGTTGCAATTATTTACTTAATAGATAAGGTATGACACTAGATAAGGGTTTGTGAAGGCGATAATCCTTATCAGTGAGGCCGGTAACTTATGGATGTAGCAAGAAAATACACTAACTGGCAGTAGGTAAATAATTGGAAACTTAATATAGAAAATATCTAAAATTTAAAATTGTGTAGACATATTAATGGAATAAAAAGTAAATGTCTTAGGAAAAACCGGATTAATGAGACTTACACTCGTTGTTTACCTCATTCAACGTATTAGGTTAGGTTAGCATTTATACTTACGTGAAAATGTTATTTTTAGTTAAATTAACCACTGTGTGCAGATATTGCTGCCTGTCCCATAATATGTTTTTCTTCATTGCTACAACGATTAGTACTCCAGTATAAATGTATGCCTATTGATACTTGAATTCTGCTCCTGGGTTCAATGTTTTCGGTCTTATGTGCTGCAAGGTATTTGAGGGATCTACTAGGAATCCGAGAAAATTGCACGCACCATATACAGGCGAAAATAAAAACCGCCCAGATTAAGCCACACTGTTTTAATGGTTTGTTACTGTCGCTTTGACTGCATTGGTCTTCCCATAACGTTTGTAGGTTGTGTACTGAATATTATAGGTGTAAGTCTATAGGAATGAATGAAATGGAATGAATTAATGATGACGTAAATGAACTGTGAGTTCTTGGCGCGTTAAAGTTATCTGGCATTCACTTCTCAGGGTAAAACTCCGAGGGGAAAAATTCTTACCCAGACACATTGTCCGGGAGCGTGCCTAGGACATCCGGACAGTGGCGGTTCACGTTGTTGTAACCTTTCCTAACTGCCCAAATTCTTCATTATTTCCTGTAGCACTTTGAATTTTCACTTCAGTTTCTTTAACTATTGAAAAGAATTGAAAGTTGCATGTGGATCATTGTTTCGTTTTATGTTAACTCGGAGCATATTGGATTCACTACTGACCAGCACGTATCTTATTCTATTTCCTATTTTCTTTAGCCATACACAATTTATTTCATCGCCATGGGTGGTCGAAGTCGTGAAGGCACGGACTCAGGAGCGGGAGGTCTGGGGTTCGAATCCCGCCAGGACCGTCTTCCCTAACTGGGGTTTTTTCCAGGTTTTCCTCGGTCTTCATAACTGGCAAATGCCGGGGAGGTACCTAAACTCAGGCCTGGAACGCTCCCTTCCTTAAAAAAAAATTTTCCCAATTTATCATTTCATCTCATGTTTCATCAATGTCCACCGCCTGTGGAGCCTCGGTAGTAAAAACGAACGTTAAACACAATTCAAAAAAATTATTTCTAATCTTAATTTGAAATAAATAAATACAAATTAGTGCTGCTTAGAAAAACACTGCTCCTCTGTAGATCACGCTGTTACATTCGAGCACTTTCTTTTACCCTAACATTCTCACTTTGTATCCATAAATCCAAGCTCTTTTGCATTCCTAGCAGGTCCATTAAGCCTGTAAATGTGCCTGCTTGTATATGCTACTTTTTATTGATGAATTGAAATATTTCCTTATTTTAACTGTATACTGTCCATAAAGTACATAGGCGACCACCAATAATAAGTCGGTCCTGGTGGTGTAGTGGTTACCATACTTGTCTCCTATACCCAAGATCGCGGGTTCGAACCCGGCCAGGACCGATGGATTTTTTTCGGGCGTAAAAATCCTAAGTATGGCTTCCTTCGGAAGGGAAGTAAAGCCGTGGGTCCCGTGTCGTACATTTACGGCACGAAAAAGAACCTCAAGCCTGAAAGAGAAGTATTTGAGCAAAATTTGTGGCCGTTTCACGCCTTGAGTTGAATGGGACGCTGATGACCTGAGCTGTTAAAGAGCGTCCGTAAATAAATCAATCAAAAATAAAACCAATAATATGTCGAAGGCCCAGCCTGTCTTCCGCAAGTGCATTAGCGATTTTCTGTGTATGTCGAGAAGAGGTAAGCAGGATGTCTTTCATGTAGATTTCGTTAATGTACAGGCTAACCTTGGATCCAGGTCAGTTCATTATGTCTGCTCTCTTCTAGAATTTTGTGGAACCTGAAGACCAACAGAAGGACTTGGAACGATATCTAGTTTAAATTGTAACTGCCCAAAACTACCACCCCAATATAACTATTATGTATATTTGTTTATCTTTTGTATATTTTATTGCAGATTGTATTAATATAATTAGTGGCATTAATATTTCTAATTAGTTATATCAATATCTCTAAGACTGTGTAATCAAACGCAATAAATATAATCTTAGTGTAATTACTCTCTCAATGTACTTACTATGTAAGGAAGGTACAGAAATTGTAGTGGAAAGTCGTATGGTGAACCAAATCTTCGCGAGAATTTCAACCGCTAACCCGCTGAGGACATCGGCCGGTGTGATTTTTTTTATTTATTTATTTAAGGACGCTCTTTAACATTACAGGTAATTAGCGTCCCATTCTATTCGGGACGTGAAACGGTCGACAAATTTTGCTCAGAGGCCTCTTCTTTCAGGCTTGAGGTTCTTTATCATGCCGTAAAGTACGACACGAGACCCACGGCTTTACTTGCCTTCCGAAGGAAGCCCATACTTACGATTTTTGCGCCCGAAAAAATCCATCGATCCTGGCCGGATTCGAACCCGCGACCTTGAGTTTAGAAGGCAAGTATGGTTACCAAAACACCACCAGGACCGAACTCGACTGGTGTGGGAATCATATCTTTAAACCTCACAGGGCAAGCCTATGACCCGGCTCGTATTTTCAATAAATATTACTAGTGAACATAATGTTAGAAAGATCTTTGGAAGGCATCCAATAGCTGACGGTTTTATGAAAACAGCGCCTAGAAGTGCCATGGCAGCGTCATGATGTTGCCTATATAAAGGAGCCTTCGCCCCGTTTTGGCACAACTATTATACTAATATTCGTCTTAATACTCGGCTTCTAGGTGCGTGGTTTGACTGAGATCGCAGGAAAGTTTCAGCCAAGCTGTGGCAAAAGCCCCAAGTATCAATTTCAGTACTTGCTTAGCAAAGCGTTATGCTGCTCGCGACTGCTGTATTCCTAACCGGCGAGGTTCGTTAATCGATCATTAAAGGATCCAACGATTAATAATAGCAGTTCCATCATAAATGTGTGGAGTCGGCGAAAGACCCGTGAGACGGGGTCCCAGAGGAAATGTCGGCGGTCGACATGAAGCTCCCACGTCATCAACTCACACCACACTACAATAGATCACCCATTACCGCAAAATATAGTATTTCCATTGGGCTAAAATGTAATTTCGTGATTATTAAACAGGAAATACAATTTGCTATTACTTATGTTTAAAACCATTTCCTAAACTCTCTTAAATTTATTATTTTAGTTTACGCGGAAACACAAACCTTCATTTATGACTGTATTTCTACTGCATCGGAACGCGCTGTATCTTACTAGGATCATACAGAAAGGGGGTACAAAACGTTCAGTGAAACGGCAAGAATTCATTTCATTGTGAATGATGCACATTTATAGCAAAAGAACCAGAGAATTGAGGTTTAAGGATGTGTTAAGAAACATTAACTTATTTTAATATTTCAAATTATTTTATTGCAATAACAATACCATAATTTTAATATGAAACAATATAACATCATTATAGTTAATTCGTGGTATATTACGATAACCCATATCTCAATCTACTCCATACATAATACCGTACAGGCTCACCGCCACGTTGGCCGATGTCTTTAAGGCGCAGACTCTTAAGCGAGAGGTCTGGGGTTCGATTCTTGCCAGACCATTCTCCATGACTGAGGTTTATTCCAGGTTGTCCTCAGCCCTCACAAATGGCAAATGCCGAAGTGGTACCCTAAACTTAGGCCTGGAACGTTTACTTCCTTTAAAAAAATCCTATTCCAATTTATCATTTCATCTCATATCAGCATCCATCATCACCTGTGATGCCTTGGCAGTAAAAACGGGCGTTAAACACTATTTTAAAAAGCACTGGTTTCTAATGCATGTTTAATAGGACCAGTTAACTTTCCAAGAATTGTTTTCGTTCAAACTATTATAAGTTATGGAACCAATCCCACCCCCATGTAATTTAACATTTTTTATTCCATTGCTGCTTGAAAAAAACCTGTAAAAATATTGAAATTATTGTAGTTTATATGCGTAAAATAAACACTCTTGCTCCATGAAATTCCCATCAAACGTTCACATTTTATATAAAAGATTAAGCAGATAATTATTTTTAAGTTTTATCCATATACAGGGATATAATTAGATTTCTGGGAGTTTATGAAGTTTAGAACAGCCTCCGACATGTCACCTATAAGGTTTATTGTGCTATCCTATGGAAAAGACGCCTTCAGCGTTTCCCAAAATCTATTCCTTGCGCAAGTTGCAGTATTTTGGTTCCAATGTTGGCCCCCATTCCCAGGTCTTCCCTGTTTATAGAAAGAATAGGCTTTTTTTACAGGATTGGACACTCAAACAGGAATGCGAGGCAGATTTTTCATCCTGTTATGGGTTCATGTTCAGTAATTATCGCAACTACTTGCCTTATTCCTCTTCTGTCCAATTTTACAAGAGATGTGGCAAGTATGTTGCTAGGACCTACGATAAGTTACCTAGCTTGCGATAGATTTGGCACCTTAGTTTACGTTTATCCCTTATCCATGTTTCAACCGCGGTCTTAGCAGTATGGATAGTGATTCTAACCGCGGGCTCAGGGCAAAAAAAAAAGGGTGCTCAGCACCCCTCTTTACCAACTGATTTGCTTTCTCATTTCTATAAATGCCCTGATGCCCCAGCACTCACCGCAGTTCGAGCCTGTTGCGGGATGACAAAGAAGATTCTCCCATACCAGTTTTGATTTTACCTAATCGGAAGGGAAAGATATAGACAATTACCTAAATTCAAAAATCCAGTAAAAACTTTTAAAAAAATAGATATTTAATACATTTCTATTTAAACAAACATTAAACAATAACTGTTCGTTCCCCTCGTTAAGTAAACTAGACATTTTAAACGGTAATCTATTGTATTGCATGTACATATTTTACTTTAGATTAAAAGATACACAATGCCTGCGGTAAAGTCATTTTTGCCAATTATGTTCTCCTCTATTGCCAGTAACTACAGGCAGTACATTTGCATCCTGTATACCCTGACAGTTATGCTTATGGCTGTAGTTTACTTAACCGGTCCATTCTCCGGCTAAATCCATATTATTAAAAACCTGCTGAAACCGACCATCATTCGAGTTCACACCCATCGTTATATGGAGGTTTCTTATTGCTCTATTCTCCACAGGTAGCCATGTTATTGTAGCTTGCAGATTGCTCGTTATATCCTTAAGCATAAAGATAAAAATGAATAAACTTGTAATAATTTGCTTTTATAGAACCTACTGTACACGTGCAGAGAGAGAGAAACGTAAAAAAAAAAAAAAAAAAAAAAAAAAAAAAAAAAAAAAATTAAAAAAAAATAAAAAAAAGTGTTTCGCTTCTTCCCAAAAGATGCGGTTTGTTTACATTGACCAAAGTTTGCTTTGTGTTTCAGTTCCATTAAGTTCTCTCTATCGGTCCTGGTGATATATGGTAACCATACTTGCCTATTAAACCCAAAATCGCGGGTTCGATCCCGGCCAGGACCGATGGATTTTTTCAGAGGTAAAAATCTTAAGTTTTCGTTCGGAAGGGAAGTAAGACCATGAGGGCCATATCGTACATTTACGGTACGATAAAGAACCTCAAGCCTGAAAAAAGAGACCTCTGAGCAAAATTTGTCGACCGTTTCAGGCACTGAATGGAATGGGACGCTCATAACAAATAAAAAAAAAATTAAAAAGTTAGTTCTGCGCATAAGACCATGGCCGTTTCATGTGATCATCATCTTCAGAATAAAACTCTCAAGTGAAAGAACAAGCAGGGGCAGAACTTCAATTAAGACGGTAAGGCTTAGCTAACCCAAAATGAATGTGTTGGCTCGCAAGCGTTAGTTTTTAGTAACGAATTTAAACATTTCCTTGTTTGAACTAGTGCGTTGTCTATGATGTAGATAGAACATAATCAAAAATAGGATCGAAGGCTCAGCATGCCTTGCGCAAAGACAATAATTTTTCATGTCAGGGAGAAGTGAAGGGGATCTTTCAAGTTTTCTTTACTGTAAAGGCTCATTTCTGCCCACTTGATTAACTCCGACCTCTTAAGGGGTTTTGTAGAACGTGCAATCCGAGGAAAAGAACCGAAAGGCAGATGATACCGTTTTAAAACAGCATTTCGCCAATTTCAGTTGTATTGTGGCAACATGGAATGATGTAATTATTTTATATTAAACGTAAATGCCATTTATTACTTGCTGTATTTATTATACTTGCATATCAACCCATTCTTCATTTTAGTTTACGTGTGACCGCGGACCGTATGATTCGTGCGTAGCTCTTCATTTGTGGGGACGCTAAAATGTACTCGGACTCGTTCTCTAATGCGCCAACAGATGGATGTAAAGGGTTGCGCGCGCAGCTCTAGGGAGCTGTTACTTTGAACTAGCAGTGTACCAAGTATATATCATGTTGATGCATTTACATTGAGAGTAGTGCAATCGGTGTTTTTGTCACCACGTGCGTGTATCAGCCTGCAATTTTGTCATGGACAGCAAGTTGGAACAAAGAGCTAAGGTGAAATTTGCTTAACATCGGTCACAGAGACAAGCTTATGGCAATTAAGCAATAGAGCGTTCGCAATTTTGGAGTGCAATGCGCCCAAAACTGGATGAACGTCCCTGGAAATTGAAAAAGTTCGGAAATTCGTGAGAATTACAGGAGAGCAATCAATTTCTAAAGATGAAGACCCTTCTTAAATGTAGTAATTTCCGTACCGTTGACGAGATACAGTATGAATCGTAGAAGATTCTACACTCACCTACAACCAATGACTTTGAAGCCGCATTCTACTCGTAATGATGTTCAATTAATTATTATCTTTGTAACAGAATAAATTCGGGAACTTTTTGATATCTCCTTGCATAACTCCCTTGTGCTCTTATTAAGCTTGCCATTTTCAGAACTTCAATAAGGGGCAAGTATTTTTACTTTCCTCTCTCTCTCTCTCTCTCTCTCTCTCTCTCAAAGGCCGATAGGGGTCATTTCCTTACCATAAAAATGACAACCAGTTAAGTTAATACAATATATGTAAGTTGTATTACATATTCACTGGCAATACATACAATAACATAAACATGATGGTCTATATTTAGTAATGTATAATTAGATGACGAAAACTTTGACAAGTAGCTTTAAAGTTTAAATAAATTTGAATTTGATTCTTAATCTCATTTTCGCCGTTCATTGTTCCATTTCTTATTTAATATTGAAAACACCCTTTCTACAAATGCATCAAACCGGCATGTTTAAAAAGTAGGAAATGAATAGACTCATATTGAGAACTGGTGAACATTGAACATTGTTTTTATTCTAATGATTGAAACCTGTGTTCATTCAATGATCTTACGCTGTCAGAAAATACATAACAAGATAATTGCACATAATGGCTGACCAGAGTACGTAGGCTTGTAACAGTTCGCCCACGCCAAGACATTCCTACCAATTCATATTTCTACCTCCAGCCTACGAGCGTTAGGACTTCATTCCTATTTCCGTAAGTATTTCAACTTTAGGAGAACGTTTCATGAGTTGTGCTTGAAGTCGAAATTCAAAAAATCAGAGATAAAATACGGTATTTTGGGCGCCCCGTATAACATTCAAAACAGGATACAGTTTTTCACCTTTCACCTTACATACAGTACTTTCCGAATGTCTGGTAAATCTAATTCCTCTGTAATTGTCAAGTTCAACGGAACGGCGCAATATCTTACAGGTAATACAGAGTAAAGGGGGGGGGGGGGGTAAAAAGTTCAGTGAAGTATAAAAAACCTTCATTTCAAGAGTTATTGATTTATTTACAGAAAAAGTACCGGAGGATTGAGGATATATAGATATAAACAAATAAAGTATGAGCTAATACCATCTACTCACTATTTATGAACAGTGCTCTACATAATTAAATATCTGTATTTATTTACTGTCAATAAAAACCTATCTAATCAAATATCCTTTTTATTTTGAAACAGAAGTAGTACAAAATAAATCACAAACTACAGTACTGGCATAGCGACTCAATAACGTACACAAGGCTGGTATACAGAAACTTTGAAGCCATATTTTTAACAATTACAGAAAATATAAATATAAGATTTTAATTTCAGAACAATATATGGTTGTTTCAATTGGGATGCATTAGGCGGTACAACCTTTCGATACATGGAGACAGGAGACAAAAAGGAAAATATGGGGAAACGATTAGTTTGCCAAGAGTGGTATTTGCGTCACGCATAACTTAAAAATTGGAAGCGGGAAAATTTATTAAACTAGGGAATTTTATCACCAAATAGAGACATATATCTTAACGGTTTATCTTTCCTCAAGCAATGGGCATAATTTCATGCAGCACGATTGTTTTCTACAGTCACCAACAAGTGTGAAAAATAACACCAATTTTCTTGATTGCCGACTTCATTCAAAGAATACTTGCTATCACGGAACACTAAAGTTTAATTCAAAATTTATAATCTTAATTGTATTCTATATACACAGGGTGTCAAAAAAGTACACACACTTCAAACAAGGAAAAAATGTATTAACATAACAAAACTGAATTCACACAAACAAATTGATGAGCACTAATCATCTTAGACATTTACAGTTACAACAGTTACTCAAAATGCCTACCATCGGCGTCGATACACTTCTGAGTACGTTGAACTACTGACTGAGCTACGTTTGCGAAAGTGTCCTCGGCGATTGCAGCACATGGCGTTTCAATTTCTTCCCGAAGTGCTGCCAGGGTAGCTGGTTTTCTATGGTATACAACATCCTTAAGAGCTCCCCATAGGTAGAAGTCCAACGGCGGTTCTGTTCTGTACACACGTCTTCATTGACTATGAAGTCAACAATATTCTCGATTTTCCAATACCACTTCAAAATTGCTTTCCGCTGTTCAAACGATAATATTTTAGTGAGGGTAGGCAGTAGTACAGTTTTAATGGCACTTTACATTACAAACTAGCCTTTGTTGTGGTGGCCTAGGCAATAAGTTTGGGACTCGCATCCGGGAAGTACGGAATTCAAATCCCCTACCGCCAACCATTCTGACCTTGAATTTTTTCGTGGTTTTTCTGGTCATTTATGAATAGTTTCTTTCCATTCTTCCGTTGCAGGTAGAATTACCAGAGACGTGGGTTGGTGGTACGCGGCGAGCAGTGGTGGAATTTTCTCATTGAAATGTTTTTCGCTCTGGGATTATGGTGTGAAAGCGGCTCTCCAGTAGAATCGGACTCCTTGCGGGGTGTTCAACCTGACATCCCTTTGTTTCCTTCACCTTGTAGGTGCAACAGGCGCTCAGAGTGGTCGAGGTGCCGAACTTCCTTTGCCCTACACTATCCTATTCATTACTGTAAGGTTGCCCTAACGGGTTGTACCATGTTAGCACTTTTTTTTCCTTCCATTATGGTGACTCCTCTAACCATAAGGAAAATTGAAATATCAACTTTAATGTAATTTCTATTATCATTCCAAAATGTATAGTAACAAAAAAGGGAAAAACCTTGCAGCGAGGAACTGAACCAGAAGCATACATAAAATGAAGCTATGAAGGCGTGGCAAGGGAAGTTAGGTATACAAGTCTGCAAGAAGTGTAATAGGAAAAGGAATTAATTTCTTTAATACAGACTATTAGTCCCAGTTTGGATTCCCGCAGAGTGAAAACAGTTGTTCAATTGTGAGTTTAACCGTGTGTTTTCATAAATTAATCTAAAACTCCTTGAAGTCGTCATGCCTTGTTTATTGTACCAGGAAGTGATTCAATTTAACAAGGATAATGAAGAGTTCTACGAACGAGAAATACCTCAATCCCTCGTGGGCATGAGACCGTGAAATTCCAGCTTCTAAGCCACCTCTTCACTATCGCTGGCAAAATCACTTTGATTCTTGTCTTGGCACATGATTTCTTTAATGTGCACTTTGCATTAATGTTCAGAGACGAACTGTTTGTTTGCCGCGATAATAGACGTGCGCTGGCGGCCCCTCCAAAGAGATTATGTCCCACCCTCGTAAACGTTTTACACAAACCTGCCAATCACCTCGTTTGAAAGCTCACAAAAAAAGAAAACTGGGGTAGCTGACTGATACTGAAGGATGCCAGCACAGTGGAAACGTTTTCCGGATCAGGCCATGATTAATGTTACACGCATGCGCAGACACGCATACACACACACACATGCCGGCGGACGTCTTTTCCATGATTCACGAAGACGTAAATATCCTCGGGTTGTTCCGCGTGAAGAGTTTTTGCTCCCGCCATGTTATTGACATGGTCATAAAAAGGAAACTTCCCCCACCCTGCCAGCCTGATAAAGCAGTCACCCGGTTCATCATTTATAACGTCTCTAATAACTGTGTTGTTTGGTATCGGGCGACAACCGGGTATTTAAGCCATAATAAATCTTAGCTAAACTGTCAAATTTACAAAATAGTTGACCTCTTCCCTTCTCTCGCAATAATCTCCTATCGACTTCTGCTAAAGATTTCCCGTTATAGCAAGGCCCGTCTTGCAGCGTAAAGCTCCTCGCCATTATTTGTAAGTTGCTTCTTACCTCTTAATCATTGCTCTCTCGGTACAGTGGAGTTATATGTTCTTCCTGAACGTAGGCTAATTTATGCTTCATAGTTTACATTGAGAGTTCTTTACATAACGGCATAAATCATAATGCTCCTTGAGCTGAAAGAGCTAACAACTTGAGTTTCACATTTCGTTTACTACAGTCTAACGATGTTGCACGGTTCCACACAGCATTAAAGTAATATTAACAACATTTATACGAAGAACGTTTAATAAAGAATGATAACATACATTAACTCATCCTCATAATTTGGATTATCTTCCTCAAAGTAGCCCCGTTTATGCAATACACTTGTCCCATCTTCAAAGACATGCTGAAAAACAGTTTTTAGATCTTCAGCAATACTATCGGGAATGTGCGGCCGTGCATTATCATGTTGCAACATCCAGCTTGTTACCATTTGTGATATGATCTTGCAGAGAATTCAGGAGATCTCTGTAGTATTGTTTAATTACAAATGTGTGTGCTCGTAAACCATTTCTTGAATGTCGAAAAATGAGATGAACTAACGTTCGTTTTTTTGGTGTTAATGACCACACAGAGCTTTGCTGTTTGCTCTCAGGATCGAAATGATGTGGCCAAGTTTAAGCAATACCGGTTATCTTTGAAAGAAACACCGCATCTTACTATAATGTCATCTCTAACTGCATGCAAAACTTCACGCCAACGTCGGCAGTCTTGGAATCCACCGTGCACAAACACCTCTCATATGCAACTTTTCATTCAGTGTGTGGTGACAACCAGTGAAATTTTCAAACTTATGAAAATGGACTTAATAGCTGCAGCCTACGGCAGCAAACTGCATAGGCTGGGGCAGGAAATGCTTTTTGGTTTGGTTTATTTATAGACGTTCTTTAACACCGCAGGTCATCAGCGTCCTATTCAATTCAGAAAGCGTAAAACGGCTGACAAATGTTGCTCAGAGGTCTCTTTTTCAGGCTTGAGGTTTTTTATCGTGCAGTAAATCTACAACACGGGACCCACGGCTTTACTTTCCATCCGAAGGAAGCAATACTTAGGATTTTTACGCCCGAAAAAATCCATTGGTCTTGGCCAGGATCGAACTCACGATCTTGGGTTTAGAGGTCAAGTATGGTTACCAGTACACCACCAGGACCGACACGGGGAATGTTGATTATATGTTAACTTATTGTATAACCATGGATGCTGGCACAATATCCAATCTTATTTGTTGTACTTTTCGTATATTTTATTATGTATTTTGAGGAGATTTTAATTTATTGTCTTTTTGGGTATCACGGGCGGTATGCGCAATAGCAATTTCTGCTTGTGATGTCAGCTAGTGCCCATGTTATCTTTACTTACAGCATGGCTGTTCGTTGTGTAAATAACATTGTTCTGTGAGTATTGTTAGTTTAATCGCTGCGGAGGTGATTGTGAAGGACCTGTCAAAAATGGTTTCCAGCATGTCTTTGAACCCTAGCAGTAAAGATTCGACATATGCAATGCAATGCCTTCAACGGGGATTACTTTGAGATAAACCGATACATAGGTAAAATTAAAGCTGCCAAAAAACTTATGATAATTCTTTATTGAACATCCTTCGTTTATAAGCAGAATCCTCTGGTCCTTTTTCTGTGCATACCCATCACTCAATCTTTAAATGAATTATTGACATATTAGTGAACTATTTACCGCCCTTTCCCTATAATCATGTACGATATAACGCTGTTCAGTTGCAGATGACATAGAAATACAGGGAAATTGATTATAAATTAAGGGTTATTTACCTATTTATCATAAGGTCCGCGGTTCCGCGTAAACTAAAATATGAGTAAGGGAGTTTAAGAATGAATTTAAAAATAATAAGTTATAATGAATGGTATTCATTGTTAAATTAAAAGAATTATATACTTCCATATTACCATAAATCAACCAAAGTTAACGAAATATAATATTTTTAACTGATATCGTCTGCACTCCGCTCCTTCTGTTGGGTTTCAGTTTACATAAAATCCCAGAAGAGGGCTTAATGAAATGAAGTAAAATAAAGGGTACTCAGCAACGCAAATTCCATCAAAGACTTCCTTCACCTCTACCAGAGTGTAACTTGAAAAATCATTATTACGCTTGCGCACGGCAGGCTGAGCCTTTGGACGTATAGAGTGAACCGGGGTAAGACGACTATTGGAGGAAGATATCTATTTCTTTAGTTACAAAGTAAGCCCAAAGAGATACCGCCTGTGGTGCCTCAGTAGTAAAAACTGGCGTTAAACACTGCTCAAAAAATAAGCCCAAAGAGGGCGGCATTCGATTTCCTAAGTGACCGCCTGGGCCAGTAGCATGTCTGGAGTGAGGCAGCTAGCTCCGCTTGTTGCTTGTTCTCACGTAAGAAGAAGAAGAAAAGCAATAAAACAGTTAATTTTTCTGCCGTAAAATAATTGCAAAATGTAATACAAACTTTAATGTCTTATAACTGTCAAAGCTATATAATATACTGTGTAGTTAAGGTTCTAAAGTTTCTATTGTGGGTATCTGACCTTGTTTCGCCATCCTATGTTGCGTTGCTATTTTAAGGGTAAGATGAAAGTTTATTTCGGTGTTATATTTATATTTTATTGCAAACAATGCCTAAAAACTATGTAAGAAGCTCAGAGAAAAGATAATGGAGCGAATAAGGCCTTCAAAATGCTATGGAATGCGTCAGGGCATGTGGCATGAACTGTTTCAACTGTTGCACACAGCAACCCAATATGTGTATTGCCTGTACTGGAAAATTGTGATAAGTGAGAGACTGTTTTCAGCGATTAAACTGCTTTTGTTACATTTATACCGAGGGTGCCAAAAAATGTATAGACATTTTCACAGTCGATATCTATTTAACATGTTTCAAAGCTGAACCGAAAAACAACAGTAACGTGTAATATGATGTTCTGTAAACAGATGTGACTCACATACATTATGATAGCATTGCTATGTGACAGGTAAATCAACAATGAACAAATGAAGCCAAGATTATGGTGTGTTGCGCTGTAAACAGATGTGACTCAAATTACATTATACTTGCGTTAGTGACAAAATGGAGCCAAGATTATCGTTGGAACAATGGAAAGCAATTTTGAAGGGGTAATGGAAAACCGTGAATGTTGTTGAAGTTCAAAGGCAATGGAAACGTATGCACAGAACAGAACCTCCAACGCGAGTAACAATTTCGTCTTACCCGCCATTCCATATACTGTATGGAAATGAGGAATTTTACTTCCAACAAGATGGTGCACCACCACATTACCACTGAGATGTACTGCGCACCTTGATGACAATCTTCCAAGGCACTGGATAGGACAAAGAGGTCCGACTGATTTTACATCACGTTCTCCGGATCTAACTCCGTTGGACATCTACCTATGGGGAACTCTTAAGGATGTTATACCGTAGAAAGCCAGCCAGCTACACTGACAGCACTTCGGGAAGAAATTGAAACGGCATGTGCTGCAATCGCTGAGAACACTTTCACAAACGTTACTCAATCAGTAGTTCAACGTACTCAGAAGTGTATTGACGCTGATGGTAGGCATTTTGAGCAACTGTTGTGACTGTTAAAGTCTAAGATGATTAGTGCTCATCATTTTCTGTTTGTGTGAATTCAGTTTTGTAATGCTAACACAGTTTTTTCTCTATTTGAAGTGGGTGTACATTTTTGGCATCCTCTGTATATCAAACCAAGTGCAGGTAAAATAAATAACAGCAACAGGTATATGTAATAATTGTATTTACCGTCTTACCCCGACTATCGGGGAAAGATTCCTAAAGTACAGGTAACAACAAAAACCCATATGTATAAAAAGGACAGTTAGCATTTTCTGTTTTGAATTTTTAAATAACTTCCTGGAGTTGATATTTAAATATAAGTATGTAAGTGAATAACAAGTACGATAAATTTAGCTTCAAGGTAAATATTTGGGTATCTTCTCCCGATCTACTATTATTGGAACTTAAACTGCGGTCTATGATCCAGAGTACACTCTAGTTCAAATAGGAGAAACTTTCATCCTCACAGTCATAATAAATGTTTTGTTCCTCTTTATTTGTATTACATTACTGTAAAATACAGTAAAAAATGTTACTTTGAAATGTGCTTTTTATAAATTGTTTACCGATTTAATGTTAAAAATAAACAAGGCATTTATTACACATTATAACTAACATGGCGTAATGTATTTTCTTAAAATAAGGTGCCTACCTTTAATTTAAAGGTTTTGGGAAAAAAGCATGCTAATATTTCTTCTTCTTTTCGTGTTAACAAACAATTTATTGTTTTGCTTTATAAAAGAACACGATACATATCAAACCTCAGGTTGCTTATATATGCCTTACGCCTCAAAAAATCACTCCATAAATTTGAATTAGCACTTAAGATCCTTGCTGCGGTCAACACTCTCCAGGAAAAAGTAACAAAACAAATGCAGGGCATGTCGAGGAGTTTGAGATTACTAAATTTCTGAAATAATTGTTATTGCGTCGTTACGTTCCGAAAGTGCTTGCACATGAACGTGACCGTTGCTAGGTCTTAGGAGATGCAAACTCTTCCACTTCTAGAGTCAATTTGTTGCTAGGTACCAGAGGCTTCTACATTTTCTAATTGCGAATTTGGTTTTTTGTGTTTCATTTTAAATAGCACCTAATTCTAAGGAAGAAGCGAGCGGGAAAACGGCTATAACATGCAGCGCGTTTAAGCTGTTGTTCACCTCGTCGGCACAGCTGATGCATAATCAAACATTCCACCAGAATACATTATATATACGTATATCGACTAGCCTACATTCTATAATAAAACCGGTGTCTGTGTTAATGTAGGGTAATTTAAGGCCATTCAGTAATATTAAGTGTTCTTTTTTTTTGGGGGGGGAGGTTAAAGTTATTTTTTTGAAAGTTATAAACTGCTCTTATGCAAGATAAATGACTAAGAAATAAAATACTGTTACATAAATTAAAACATTTATATTTTTCTGATGTGCTAAGCATAACAGATGTTATGAAACTTTGTGATATTCAGCTTACGTCGTGATAGTTGTAGCGATATATACGAGGCGGTATCCACACTATTCGGGACTGGTGCTAGACAGTAGTTGTAGTTGAGTTTTGTACCGCTAAGTGGCAACACTGCCACATCTGATGAGTGAGTGTTTAAAGTTCCATGCAGCTGGGTAGATGTGTTGAGATTTTATAGTACTTTTCATGATATTCTGTGTGTACTGTGTGGCGATTTTACGATGGATCCAAGATTGGAACAGAAAGTGCGCATCAAATTCTGTGCAAATCTCGGGAAAAATGTAATGGAGACCTTCGCAATAATTCAACAAGAATTTGGGAGACAAAGCATGAGCCGTACACGTGTGTTTGAGTGGCATACTCGGTTCAGGGCCGGCCGTACAGCTATTGAAGACGATGCTCACACCGGTAGGCCCATCAGCTGCACAACGCCTGACATTGTTGCCAAAGTTCAACACCTCGTTCGTGGGGATCGAAGTCGAACCATTGAAGACTTAGCTGATTAAGTGGGAATTGGTTATGGGACGTGCCAACCAATTTTAACTGATGAATTGGGGCATGCATCATGTCGCCAATTTTTGCCAAGGATCCTGACTGCTGATCAGAAGGAGCAGCGTGTTGAAGTTTGCATGATAAGATGAAATAGTATATTGGGAAAGGATTTTTTTAAGGAAGGAAACTATCTATGCCTAGGTTTAGGACACCGCCCCGGCATTTGCCATTTATGAGGAATGAGGAAAACCTGGAAAAAACTTCAGTCCTAGAGGGACCCAAACCGCTCAAGAGTCCGTGCCTCAATGACCTCGGCCACCCATGACGGTAAATTATGTTTTAATTGTTGTAATTTATCTGTAACTTTTGTATTATTATTTTATTTCTTTAGGATCTTTAGCTTTTCATGTGTAAAGTAAGCATGACTGACATTATGTTTTACATTACTTTTCTCATTGTCCTTGCCATTAGATTTCTTTGACGTGTAAATTGAAGGCAAGTACGTTGTAATGTTAAGGTTTTATATTAAATTGTTTATTGTGCTGGCTATTGTGTTTTATGTGTAAAATGAAGGTAGTCAAGAGCTAATATTAACTATTTACGATACTTGAGTTATGGTGCTTTGCCACTTAATTTATTCATTGTAAAGAAATGTTGAGTACACGTTTGGTGAGCATTGAACACTGAGAAGTATTAGAATTGCGGGCAGGTTACTCTGCCGAAAGGAATCGGTTGCCCGACATTTATCTTTGCAGGATACGGGGAAAACATCGAAGAAGCAGAAGAAGAAGAAACTCCTGTCAAGCCGAGATTCGAACTCAGGGTTGCAGGATTACAAAGTAGACAGACCTGCTACACTAACACCACGACCATGACCAATTATAACATATAAGACATCAGTAATAACCATTTGGTATGGTATATTGCGTCGGTTGGTGTTAGCCCACATTTCTGCCGTCCGCGTCGTATGTCGCCGTGCTAGCATTGTGGTGGATCCAAGTCTCGACGTGAGTGCCACGAGTTACAATACTTCATAAGGGTTGCCTTTTTGTTACAATAAATGTATGTACAGTTGTGTATAATTCTTCTCCCGTAAATAAAATACCTTTCCTGGCCATATTTAGGGTGCCTTTTAGTTCATATCCTAACTAGCATTAACAGAATAGTGCCGTTTATGATTTTATACTTATATTAAGGATGGGAAAAACCTATAGCGCATTGAAACACATAAAGTGAACTTGATTCCATACTTTTTGGGGCTCAACACGGCACCAAAAGCGAAAAAATTGCAAATGGACTCATTCGATAACATTCCTATTTTTGGCATGTTCAGCGGTTATCATGTTCTGCCCTATTTTTCTTTTTTTTTTTTCCCCCTTTTTGAGATCATTTTGTTGCTTGAATTTGAAGAATTGGGTCATTGATTAAGCTACTTTTGCTGATGGGCCACTTTTGATTGTGACAATAGGGTTGTCAGTAATTTCTCAGTCATAGGCTGGAGTGGTGTTTCATATGGGGGGAAAGTTTGTTCATTAATAAACTCAGTGGATGATGTCATTTGAAGTGGTGGTAATAATGGGGAATATATAAAATATATATGGCGTTTGATTACGTTGATAACGTTGTCCTCTCCTAGGTTACTGCTAGTAGCTGTATTGTTGTTGTTGTAGTTGTAGTTGCCGTGGTTGCCTCGGCTGTAATTGGCTGGATTTTTTGGTCGTTTCGACCAAAGGCAGAAGGATCGGAGAGCTTGCTGGAGATTAATAATCACTAGCGATATTAATGGGAGACACGATTTATTCTATTTTGTGTTTTGGGGAATTATATGAGTTGCCGTTAGTTAGTAACAGTCTTATAAACATCTTTTGTTACCTTCACACGCGCCTAGTCTGAGTTGTTACAACTAACCGTATCATATCACTGAAAATACTAAAAATAATAATATCGGCCTAATTAGTTGGCTACCTTGTTTAGAACACGGTAAATATAAACATCGAAGATTAAATACTTATGACGGTGAATGTATGCAATTGAGTCGAGTATACTCAGTTATTACACCACTCTTTGACTGTCTGTCTCAACTGAACAAACTTGATACGAGTACTAACTATTTTCCTTGAACTAGTTCACTCTCTGAATTACTCGTAAGAACTGTTCCTACCAACTGAATATTTTCTTTTACCCGGGACCCGAATTTTACTATATTATATAACCATTATGTCGGCCGGTCAGGACGCGACTCTTGATCTTAAAAATCTTAATTCGAGAATAATCTTGATTTTCTACGGCTTATCGTGTCGTTCTATTGGCTATCGCGTCTACCTCTGATTTTTCGATATTTTTGATTGGATAAAAGATTACGTAATTATTAGCTTGTTTTCTCCTTTACAGTTACCCTGTCCTTGGGACAGCCACTCGTTCTATCACACATAACACAATTTTATGACCCTTCCGCTTCGCTAACATAACAAAGCGCAACCCTTCAAGCTGTATATAGTGAGTATTTGCCTTAGATCCTCTTTTAGAATCTCTCAGGCCCTAACGGCGCATCAACGTTTCTTTTGCAAATACAAGGAACAATGGAGTACAACTTTGTGTTCCTTTTGTTCAGTAAACATAAGAACTTTTGGAGTATTTAGAGTTTAGCAAGAAAATATTGAGAACATGACAACAATCTTCAAAGGCATATGAAATAAGTAATTTAAAGTACGCATGATTAAACATACATTACATGAACTTAATTATAATGAAACTTATAAATAACTGGGGATGTTTGCGAGTAGTAAATACCGTCTCAAGACTTTTCTTATTGTTTCAGATATTCTATCTGCATCTGAGTTAATAAGGGATGGAACAATGACATCAGAAACTGCCCTCCTATTGAAGCGAAATATTGCAGTCTTTGGCAAAGTTGTGATCTGGAATGGTTGATACGTTTTCACAATAAATTGGTAAAAGCCTACCTATCAGATTTTTCACCAGGATGAATCTCCACACGATTACAAAACAAGACATACCAATTAATAAGAAAGTCCGAGCTGAAATATGCACATAAACTAATACATTCATATATAATCCACAAATATGGAGAATTTTCAAGAACAATGTCTTGGAAAGACGAAATGGTAGACAGAAAGAATTTGATCCCTCTCGAAAAAATTATCGAATCCCTGCCATTTGCAAATCTGTTACCTCAGAAAGCTGTCGGTCCTGGTGATCCATACTTGCCTCGTAGCCCCAAGATCGCTAGCTGGCTCAATCCGGTAAAATTCTTAATTATGGCTTCCTTCGGAAGGGAAGTAAAGCCGTGGTCCCCTGTCGTACATTTATGGCACGATAAAGAACCTCAAGCCTGAAAGGAGAGGCCTCTGAGCAAAATTTATTGGCAGGTTTAAACCCTGAATCAAATGGGACGCTGATGACCTGAGATGTTAAAGAGCGCTGTAAATAAACAAAATAATAAATAAATCTAAGAGACCAAAGACCAACCAGAAAACGAACCGAAACAGACTCTAACACGTGACAAATTTTTCTTCGCAACAAAATTATTGACATTATTTGCTAATACTGCTAATAATGTATCCATAATAACAACATACCCCACCCTCTGAAGGGAAAAAACATTTGTACGTCCCATACCAAAAGTCATTTCACTCGCCATCCTTAAAGATTACCAACCTATCAGCATCCTCGCTACCACTGGAAAGCACTGGAGCAGATCATTGGCAAGCAACTTAATGAGCATGACCTACTTAGACACTTATCAGTCAGAATTACGGGTCGGTACAGTATGTCAGCTACCTTGCTTAACGTCACAGAGAACATCCTTGAGACTGTGGATATGAGTGAACTGACTCCTAACTCTTATTGGCTTTTCTAGAGCGTCGACTTAGTTAATATAAATAAACTAGTTTCAAAACTTAAGTCACTGTATTTATCTGAGCACTGGATCCAATGGTTTCACCCTTGTCTTCTCCGGAGGGCTACAGTGGATTGCAATAGGAGATCTCGTTGTTCGATTTCCTCATCAACTCCATAGCTGAACTTAACGACATTCATGTTTACTCTCGTATGCATACTTTCCAGAATTAATGGGGGACAGTGAATAATGACTCAATATCGAGACAGTTACGTCGAAGAAGAGTGGGGTCATAATAAATATCCGCCACCCACAATCAGGTTTCAGGTTTAACTTTGCCAGATAAAATGTGTTGTATTTATTATCATCATCATTTTATCATCCTCCATCATTGGTTTGTTTCCTTCAAACTTTCTTTAGAAGCTTATCCAAAGGTTGAAGTTATGCCTATAAATATATTTCTTACCCACAAAATTCAAAACTTTGCCAGTCTTCACAACAAAGCTGAGGTCTGTCGCTAATGTGTTAAATTCAGTATATTCGTTAACTGTGGCGTTCTATTATAGAAGTGTTATGTAAGGCTCTCTTAAGTCACAGAAGATTTAGTTCTCTGAGATTCTGAGAGTGACATTGAATATATTTTTAAAATGAACTTATCAACAGATTCCATGGCTTATTTCCTTTTACAAAAAGAAAGTTTGTCAACAGTCGTGTAAGTTGTACGCCTGACTTAGTCTATACCTGGTGAACTCCACAACCGTCGGCAAAATATTGAGGGATTTCATAAGTTTCTGAATGCATCCCTGCCAGCCATCTACAGGTCGACCAACAAAACGTATTTAACGTACTGCATGTGAAAAAAAAACGAAATTTCTGCACTGAAATGTTTGGCCCATCCTTTCTACAGTCCAGATCTGGTTTAATGCGACTATTTTCTATTCCAAAAAATATAGTAAAAATTCGCGTCAGTTATTTAAACTCCCTGAAACTGCGGCGGCTTCACACGAAAAATGTATATGCACTCCATCCAAAGAAGTGTGGCGTTCAGTATTTACAAAAGTGTTTGAACGGATGGATGAAATGTTATATAGAAAATAATGAAGAAGGCTTTGAATAGATGCGATGATTAGATTGCATTTTATAAAAAATGTTATTACTTTTATTCTCTACAATTTCACAGTGAATCTCGTATTATATTACATATTTTAAGAGTCTTTTTGCCTACCTTTTTCTATCTTTTCAATGACTGAACATCAGTAGTTATGAGCATATTACTTGTCTAGTTAGTGTGGAGTTTCCTAGGTATTGCAGAGGAAAGCATATGAATCGCTGCAACGCGCTTGCAGCACTCGAAAATTAGATCCTTTCCAACACACTTGTCACATTGCAATAGCAGGAAAGTGATTTACCTTGACACACATTTGAATGTAAAAAACGTTTAGACTTTTCTGTGAGAAAAATGCTGATCTTCATGTTAAGTACGAATACTACATGAAGTATTTCGGGCGTCGGCTATTCGAGGCATGTTTAGTATGTAAAAAACTAGAGGCAACGTTGGAAATCCCCTTTCGTTAACGATGCATCTAGAGAGCAGTGATTTATCAATATTATTCCTTCTGTCAGCTTTCCCAAACATGCGTATGTGTGGTACTCCCCTCGATCGTTGTTTACCCATTCTGCCTATATTCTAGGTAAGACCTGCGTTGTACTAGCACTGGAGCAATGACAGCTGGGATTGAGTTTCACGACTTCTTCGGCACCGAGATACTTCGCGTTGAATGGGAGAAATAATATTTTGTACCCATGACGACGATCAAATAAATGGCTTATTTGCAATAAATTTTGACCACATGTTTCTCGTTATAGCACTGAAAGGCATTTTAATACATTCCACCTTAATTAATATGACAAACATATTTTTACAGGTATGTAAGTTGTTGAACATTGTATTTTACTGCATTAATTTAATTGTTAACATCATTTGGTCATCCGAATTGTTTGTCGCAGATGAAATTATATCACAAACTTTAAAGAGTTGAAGTCCCAACTTCTTATTCTCCGAATACTGAGTATGTTGTAAAAGTTTATCAAAAAATTGCGGGATTTATTGGTAAAGATATGAAGTCATTTAGTTACTATGATTTTATTAGAGAATGCTACATAAAATCGACCAAGGTAATATGCTGTAATTAGTATACATGTTGAAATCTGTCCGTCTTTCGGGAAATACTGTAACGAAACGTATCTGGGATAGCATCTGGAAAAACAATTAAAAGAAAAAATAAAACACTATAGGTTTGAACGAAATGTCAGACAGAACGAATAAGGCTCAACGGGCTATATTTTTTAATGAGGACTGTGAATGAAATATCATTGAAGAACCTCTGCCGGGATTACAGTACACCTATGTCCTTGCCGCCCGCAAATGTTTTAGGCCTCGGTCAAGGCAGGTTCCCCTTCTCATTCACGATCGCCTGCTTATTTACGAGGGTAAGTCCATAACCTTTATTTTCCAGGTATGATAAAGAGAAAAACTGTATTTCACTTTTCAATATAGTTACCCTTTATTGCAATACATTTCTCACATATTTGAAATCACATTTCAATCCCTTCCCAAAAAATAGTCAAAAGCCTTATCTACCAAATGGGCATAAACAGCATCCATCACTTCTTCGTCACACCAAATAGTCACTAGGAGCTATATCTGGGCTGTAGGGTGGAAGCCACTTTCTTTTAACAGCTTCCTTTGCAACAAGAGATGTGTGCACAAGCGCGTTGTCGTGAAGAAGGCGTATACTACTCAGAGCCTCAGCTCGCCTTTTCTCTAAGATGGAAGCACGTTGTCTGTGCAGTAGGCCAGCATAGTACTCCCTATTTCCTGTTGTGATCCTCTCCTTGAAGTCAATGAATGTTCCTTCACAGTCCCTAAAGTTTATGGCTATGATCTTCTTGGTTGACTGAGCGACCTTGACCTTTAGAGGCGATGCTTCGCCAGGTTTACGCCACTCCATTGATTCTCTTTTCAACAAGAGATCATAGTAGAGGGCCATACTTTCATCTCCTGTAACAACAGTTTGCAGAACTTATTTCACGTTGCCACGGTAGAGCTCCAAAAATGCCTGACAACAGATGACTCGTTACTGCTTTTGGACTGAGGAAAGAAGTCTAGGCATTAACCTCATTCATGTTTAAAAGTTCATGAAACATTCGGATCACTGTAGTTTTAGAAAGGCCCAGCCTTTCTGTAAATTTGAACCGCCGGTCTTCCATAATTTTTCCTTCTACAAGAGCGATGTTTTCAGGATTGAGCACCTCCAAAGGCCGACCTGCACGCTCTTTGTCTTCAATGCTTTCTCAACCAGTTCGAAAAAGTTTGGCCCATTCTTTTACGGTAGAATATGCTTCCCCATATACACTGCCCAATAGCTGTTTAATTTCATTTGGAGTAACTCCTTCTTTTGTGAAGAACTTAATAACAGCACGACACTCCATTTTGAACATGGCACAATCTTCTATGCATAGCCTTCTTTATGCGACTATACCTGAACAACTGAACACGGAGGACGGATGTTACAGCTGTAATTATTTACTTAAGAGATAAGATATGATACCAGATAAGGGTTTTGTGAAGGCGATAGTCCTTATCGACGTGACCGGAAACTTATGGACCTACCCTTGCAGCTGTCGTTAAACTTTCAAGCGTTCATCAGTTTACCTTTGTTTGTGAAGATGGCACTATAGCTGACTTAAGAGCAACATATTTTTGTGTTTAAATGCCATTATAAATACATATTAGTTAGTTACGTTCGTGAGGTTACCGAAATTAGCACAACTTTCGGGCTATCGGTGTCTTCTGCACATACAGCAACAAAGTTGTTAAAACACAAACCTTACAGGTGTACACTGTATACAATAAGGTGATCCGGTAGAACATGTCCATTGCTGTAAACGGTTTCTTTGATCAGTGACTGAAGGGTTAATCGACCCACAGCTTGTATTCTTTTCAAACGAGACGAGGTTTTACCAAAATGGTGGAACACTGACAACACTTGCTATTGTTGGTCTGAAAATCCAAAATGTATATTAGAAACCCCTCTTTATGTTAGTATAGAATTTTTATGAGCAGATAGTAAATGGAGAAGGTACTAAAATGACATTTTGATCCCATGCTTTCATCAACTGACGATAGAAGACAAATCATGTATGTGGTTTCTTCAAGAATATGCTACTGCTCATACAGCAGAGGAGTCTGGGGACTTTTTAAAGATAGCGTGATTAGTGCTGGTGTAAGGCCCTCTCGCTCCTCTGACCTAACAGTCTGTGATTTTTATTTGTGGGATAGCATGAAGAAAACAAAGTGTAAAAAACAAGTCCTCACACATCGGAAGAAACCAAGTAAAACATACAAAGCATTACAGTGGTCGAACTAAATCTTATCAATAGGATACCCGGTACAATGATTGTTTAGCTGAGGGAGGAAATTTCCAACATTTGCTTTAAGGTAAGACTTGATACACAGTTTTAAGAAGCGAAGTCAAAGTACAGGCGCGCCCGGCTACGGCATGTCCAACTGCCGAGACGCAAAACTCATGCAAGCGGTAATCACATATTCTGGAAGCCCTGTAGACATAAAGCTTTTATCAAAACCTCTGGAAAAGCAATATTAAAAGCTGTTCAAAATGCTACAAAATTTGATTGTTTATATCTTTATCCAGCAGTAAATTTCCATGTTAATTTGTTTGTAAGTGAGCGGAAGGAGGCGATTTCGTTCTCCCCTTTTCTGGCAATGTATATATAATTCTATATTTAGTGATTCTGTAATTGGATAGGAAAGTAGGTTTTGCAAGTTCACTCCGCAGTTCCTTAATGTTTGCACTGCTCAGCGTACTTGATCAGTATTCACTGCAGGTAATTGCAAGATGGCATGCCCACTTTAAGATGCAATCTGGTGCGCCCGTACAGAAGAGAAGGTATGATAATGTGCCGATATTAGATACTGATAACAGCAATTTCTGAGATGCGGTAATTCTAACTATGGTATGTTTTCGCAACCACTGCAGAAGTCTATAAATCAATAATAGATTTGTCGTATATCTTAAACGTACAATATTATTTTAACGTAATCAACAGTGGTACACTAAGGGCTAAGAAGCAGATTTGAGCACTCTGTTAAGTGTGAAAATCTGCGAATTTATTAACGTGGGTTTTAAAAATCAGGGAAAAAATAATTTTAAATAATTAAACTTTTTTCCCACTTACTGAAATTTTTCTTCAGAAACAATTTAAATGCTATAGATTTAAATCTAAATATCTTCACATCACACCTTAGATTAAAATATTTAAAAAAAAATATCCCAAAGTTTTATTCAGATATTTTAATATGAAAGATGACATATTAGTTTATTAGAATTTAGTATATAATATTTCAATTGTTTCTGAAAAAAAATAATCAGCAAGTAGGAAAAAGGTTTAATTATATAAATTTTTTTTCCTGATACATTTTAAAGCCCACGTTAATAAATTTGCAGCGTATCACACACTTAACAGAGTATGAAATGGTAGAATGTAAAAATTTGGAAACGTACCGAAATAAGGAAATCTCACGATTCGGCATACAAATTTATCAAAAACTTGTAAGTAAAGCACTTGAAATGTTTATTAACCATTTGTTATTTTTAAAATAAAAGGTACATCATCATGTATAAAATGAATTGTACATTTCTTATAATTTATTGCAATTTATTTTTTCATAAGTCGAAAAAGTATTCATAAGGGCGACATTCGAGGATAGAGCATTTGAAAGCCCTTAATTTCTTGACATGACTTTAAAAAGTACAAAAACTTACCCAAGAAAAAGCATTTTTTCTTTTGTATTCCCTGTTTCTATTTTGCAAAAACACATATTGTCACAGTGCATTTTCCGCGATTAAACGTTTTTAAAACCTCTGTGTTTTATTGTAGCGTCTACGACTACTAATTCGATGGAATTGGGTTCGATTCCAGGTCAGATCAAGAAGTCTGGGTGATTCCCTCCCTCCCCCTATCCCAAGAAAGTGAAAAATGTTCCAAATTCATTTATTTTGTTGATCCATACAGACTACGTTTAGATACCCACAGGTTTGAGGACCCCTAATGATGCAGCATAGCCATATCGCCTTCACCACAATCTCCAATAGGACAATGTAACGGCGACCTATGTGAGCCCCGGCCTCAGAAGTCCGCTAAAATACTGCCAAACCAGGGAAAATGCCCACTAGTTAATGAGACAATAGACTTGAATATGTACAACAGAAAAAACAATTAAATGACGACAATACCCTTCCACACTCACATACACATAACTGTGATAAAGGTAATAGGCACAGAATCTGCCCTACCCGTTCCTCAGTCTTTCCCCCACCATCTGACTCATGGTAGGCAAGATAAAACAGCTGCTTTCGTGAAGCCATTTCTTCACGTAAATATAAAATGGGGTCAGGTTTCCTGATAGCATGTCTTTAATTGTTGTTTATTACAGGCTGATCACTCTAAAATTGTTGCATTTTAAAGCTACGCAAAAAAAAAGGATAAGAATGAAAAGGTACGGTCTTGGAGAACCTATGATTATTTGCACAGCTTATTTAGAAGAAATTATAAAAGACCTACTTGTACATCAACCTCCTTTAGCGCTTCAGGGAACCTAATAGATCTTGATAATGGTGTATGTTTCTGCTTCCTTTAAGTTAATGATATAAGAATAACCTGCTGCAATTAAGAATAGATTGCTACACTTGCAAGGTCATGTGTGGATGCTTACGTTCTGGTCAGCAGGTCATTGGCTGAACTGTGGGCTATGAACATTTTCCCAGGGAGTTTTATTTCTTCTCCTACAAGTATTGTAACAGGATTCCAAGCTACTTTTAGCGGAAGCGTTTGAGATACATAAAGAAGGAAGTTTCCAGGCTCCCACTCATGGGTCGGTTTGAATAGTCCAATTCAACTATTCTTAAACTTTCCTTAGCGGCGGACCCAAAACCTAAAATCTTAAATTGGCATCCTATATGTTTTGTTAAAAATATTTATCACTGGTTTACAAAAATTAAATGTATAAAAAATGAATGCACATTTTTTCAATGTTTACCTTTTATTATAGTGTATCTTTATAAAATTGTAAGGATCATAACAATAAGATTACATTAAAAAGTATACAAACGCATAACATCTGACAATATACAACCTGTGAAATATAGGGGTTAACAGGAGAGATTTATATTTTATATTCTGGTTTCTACACTTTTTAGATAAATAAGTGCAGTGAATGGTTTTTCAACAAACATTGTTAGGAAAGTATTCAATTCTAACATTTGCAGCCGAAAGATAACAGCTTTGTCAAGTTTGGTTTTATGGCAACAATGGGTAGTGGGAATCCTCTGTTTCAGTATAGGTGGAGCTAAATAATGTACATCTTCAATAAAGTATCAAACATAAAAATAATAATAATAATAATAATAATAATAATAAAACATATGAAAATATTTTATTTAATAAATGTACTTTTGGTCAAAAATTCTTATTCTTCTGTTTATATTAAATAGTTTGTTACCCCAATGCGGAAGGGCCATTAATTTAACATTTGTGCCCTTTTTCAGCTAAAAACAGTATTTTGAAAAAAATCCGAATGATTTATTGCGATTGATACATTACTTTTGTTTAAAGAAAAGTCTTTCAAATTAATTTTAAGTTTATAAAACTTATTAACATTTACATCACATTTTTATTGTGACATGAGAACTAGTGCATTAATGAATTTCCCTTTCCTTCTATACGATGTAAACATATAATGAATGTATCACTCCGCGGTGCTTGGCTCCGATTGGTTAAATAGTACCATTATTGATACAAACAGCTAATATAACTTATTTAATCTTTAGCTCTGGTTATTATTTATAAGTTTCATTAATAACAATTGCTCACAATAATCTTGTCACTAGTTTCAAAGAATTTCCTTGACAATATTTTTGAATTAAAAATTTAAATTGAAAGTTTTCCAATATAATAAACATTCCCACAAATAAAATTTGAATTTGAGTATTTTAAAATTTCAGTTTTTACTGTAATAAAAGCAATACCAGTGTTTATCATATACAGTGAGACAACTAGTGCATTTTAATGTGAGGAATTAACTTTATAGAGCTCACACAAATACTAAAAATGTAAGCATAACGTTTGTTTAATTATTAGATATCTGACAGACAATTGATGTAAAGAAACGAATTGCAAGATGCTTTCGCCATGGCACCCCTTTGCATTGAAACTAATTGCACTGTACCCAGAGCAACATGTGCATTAATTACTAACAATTAAAATGCTAGTAAGATATTCATAACAAATGGTATCTTTCAAGATTTAAAGTATTCACTAATAGATTTTCTCAATGAAAAGTAGCCCTTATTAAAGTTTAAACCGTAATTTGCTTTCGAGACTATTGTGCATGATCAGGGATGTTAAGTCCTCCCTGCACCACATGATTATATGACCTTAGGATAGAATACGGCGAACAGATAGTATTAGGAAACATAGGCTTTCACGGCCGGAGTCAAGGTATCACTAAAGGTCTTCCGGGCTGTTATACCGTGATCTACTGGAGCTAGGAGGAGAAGTGCGCCGCAGTTGTGGACGAAATGTCTCTAACTTCTAGCTCCAGCAGATCACGGCATTACAACCCGTAAGTTACCTCTAATAATATCCGCAACAGATAGCATGTTGTTTTATTTTTTTAAATACTGTTTAACTCCCGTTTTTACTATTGTGGCGCGATGGACACTGATGATTGAGATGAAAGGATATATTGTATGGAACTTTTTTAAGGAAGGAATCGTTCCAGGCTTGAATTTTACGGTACTCCTTGAGATTTGCCATTTATGAGAACAGAGAAAAACCTAGAAAAAATTCAGTTAGGGAGGACGATTTTGCTAGGATCGAACCCCAGACTCCTGCTTACGATTTTGTGCCTTAATGACCTCAGCCACCCATATCTGTTCACTGGTGATAAATGAGATTTGAAAGGAAGCGTTCCAGGTCTAATTTCAGTGCACCTCGCCGATATTTGCCATTTAACGAGACCCGAGAAAATCCGGGGAAATTTTTCAGTCAGGGAGAGACGGTCCAAAACGAGAATCGTGCCCCAGACAAGTGCTCACAAGTCTAACTTAACTTTACACGGAGAACGCAACGCAGACTGCAAGCCGAACTGTAACGAAGAAAGCCGACGGCCACCGTTTCGGACTGCAGCCAATACGAAAATTCGTTTCGTATGGAAGCGCTGTTATTATAAAGCAATATAACTTTTTTTATCTTCTATTAATTTTTTTATTGCACTTAAACTGAACTAACCCAAAAAGTAACAATTAAGAATAGTGAAAAAATTATGAATAACCATAAAAAAGCGTTAGAAATTATTATGCAGTAAGTAATATTGTTTTTTTTTTATGTTGTGTTATTTATTTATTAAATTAACCTAACCTAGCATATGAAAAAATAGCATTTATTGAATTAAGAACAGTGTAGAAAAAAGTGTTATTATGGAGTAATATATATTATGAGCGAAAAAAAGATTACAAATAAGGGAAAATAAGTACATGCGCGTGGAATCGAACCCGCAATCTTAACATCAGTAGTAGAGGCTCTAACCTATTGAGCTAATAGAATTTCATGATCAGATTAGAAATTATTCGCATAAAGTAATAGGTACTAAAATCGTGACCAATCGGCAGCCTGCATAGCCAGTTCTCCGTGTAAGGATAAATCAAGTCTGCGCCTTGACGACCTCGGCCATCCGTGTCGATATTATTTTAACATACCTTTACATGATATTAGCGAATATACATAATATGTTGTGCCTCTAATTAGATAACAGATGAGAAGAAATAGCATCTAAGCAAATAAAAAGTTATCCGCATGAAGAAAATCTTAAGCACAGATGTTGTTTGTTGACCATTAATAGAAATAGAGGAGTATCCAGATAATTACACAAAGAGAGAGGTTTACAAATAAGCAAGACATGGAATCCATTGCTAGTCAATCAACAAATGTATGCGTTACAACTCTTCCAAACTTCCTACCCCCTCCCACTTCTAACTGCTCTAACCTTTCCAAACATTTTGATGATGGTCATAGCGTCGGCAACAGCTCTGATTTTTTACATTAATTCGAACAATGACCATGACAAAATCTCCAGATAATGACCAATTTCAATTATAACAAGGCCAGCCATATTACAGAAGCTTGAAAACACCCACCAATGTGTTGCAAAACAAACCCGCCAAGTACAAAATTAAATCAATATTTACTATGAAAGTAGGCATTGTGTATTTTATTTTATTTTTAATTAATGTAATTTTCAAGTATTTCACTTATTACAACTGGAAGATATAGCAAAGGCAAATAGTGAAAAAATATATGTTTTGCTCATTTCCTGAAAAGTGTGTTAAGGTGACCTTGGCGGATTTTGCATATAGACGCCTCATTTTACCTAATTTTACGCATGCAGTTTGTTGTGCTCATGGTATGCATCTGGTTGCGGAAGGAGTAAGAAGAAAGAGGAGAGCAATTCGATTCTTTTAGATTGTGCCATTTCCCTCAATTGGTGTTTGAAAAATGTTTTTTCGGCAAAATGGAGGTAATTGACTGTGATGTAATTGGTAACATAATAACTTTTAACTTAACTTTTCTTATTTCTTACGGTAGATTTTTATTTCAATCAGTATTTCGACCAATCAGTTATGCTTTTGTTTAGTTTCCGTGAGTTTTATGTTTCGTTTATTTTTTACTAAACTTAAAATGCAAGAAAAAGAATAGTTATTTATAATGAGTTCCTTAAATATCATTATTTTGGATAAATGTGAAGTTAAAAACACGAGCTCGTGGAAAATAATTTTAGGAGTGTTAATATTAACTATTAAACGTTAAAACGAAATAAATATTACAAGATGAAGAGGCTATGTCTCGATTTCATGGCCGTCTAAGTCGGCCATAATCAACAAAGGAAATTTCGAATGCTACATGCAAGCAGTGCTACGTATGCTACAACATACGTAATTAGAAAATAATAGGGCTAAAATGTGAATATAAATTATAAAAGTTTACTTATTTGTGTTAAGTGTAATATTTACATAATAAAAGATGGTGATAAATCATTAATTTCTTACTGAATGCAGTGTTGCTTTTACATTGAAAATGGCATTAGCAGTAACTAATTGATCTCTTTAGGCATTACAATTATTAACATTCGCCTTAGGCACCAACAACTCGGAGAATTGCAACGGTACAGACTGTAATGGAAAAAAAATATATTAGTTTTTTTCTTGCATAATTTAAAGATGTAGAGCTCTTTAGACATCTAAAACATCAGGGTTTTAGTGCTTTACCATATTATGCCTAGTGATGACACATGGAATTCGCGCGGAGACGTAATATGATTCTAAAATCTAAACTGTGGGAACAAAGGGGAAAATGAATACCACAATGAGTCAGCCATTAAGTTACATTCCGTGGCGTGCAGTCAACGTTTTTCTACTCTTCTGCATTTATTTTATATATATATATATATATATATATATATATATGTTGTTCTTCAGATTCCATGGAGAGCAATGCTTAAAGATGTTGAACACATACGTCTTATGAAACATTTAAACGTGAAAAATATAATTTGTAATAAACATGCAACACAGCTTTATAACCGCCAACCATTACTTAATTAAAGACCTGTAACATGTTTAGTATGTGGTGAACTAGTTGAATATCATTATAAGCTTATTAGTTATGCTGTGTTGGAATTAAAATATTAATCCATGTTGTAGGCATATTTAAAATTCTATTTAATTTTGTTCATTAAAATGTCATGCTTCTGTGAATAACATAATAAATTAAATGAAGCTGGAAGAATGCTTTAGTGAATATGTTGATCTTTTCAAGTCACCAGCATGTCACTGTTGTATGTTCGTCATAAATTTATTGCGGATATCAACAAAAACTTTTGGCATAATAATTTTGATTGGTTGATTAGCCACTTTACTCCCAAATTACATCGCCAAGCAGTACCATTTATTAAATGAATCTGCTCGATTGATTATTTGTACACGTTTGCTTTTTGTCATTTTATTCCTTATATTTTTAAGAAATCATGTTTTTACATGTAAAAGATTTTTGTTTAAATGTCTGCCAAGAACGAAAACAAGCGTAACATTTGCGCAACAAATGAAATCTTGAAAGTAACGGCCGATTTACAAGCCTTTGTCGCCTGTAGCCACAAAAGGGAGGTGCATAGCTGGAAACGTAGAGTAATATTATACTATAAAGTGAGAATAAACAGATTATATCGTATTGCTATTATGTATGAATAAGTTCATTTAAAGTTACCAAAGGTGTCAACAACAAAGCTCATGAGAGAGCATACTGCATCAATAGTGAGAATGTTGAGTTTCTTAAAATAATGGTTTACATTATTGTTGAACCAAACACTACACTACAAACGTTCCTAACGTTCTTATGAGTACGATACTTACGGTTCCTGTGATTCTTATTCATAAATAAAATAAAAGATAAATACCTTACTAGGTTCTTTCTTTCGCTTGCTATCCTGCAAGCCTAAGTTACCACTCTGACAAAGTTTGCACTAAAGCTTGAAGCACGGCAAATACAGTGAACACAATGTCCACTGGGACCATAAAATTGCGGTTAGTAAAACAACCTAAAAAATTTACGTTTTTTATAATAGTCTTACACGTTTCACTTTCCTGAATGTTTTAATAGTACTTAACGCCCGTTTTTTATTACTGAGGCACCACAGACGGTAAACTTTCCTGAATATGAGCAAAATGTTTGTCTTTATAAATATTTTAAAATAAATTGAACTATATGTATCTGCTAAATAGCTTCGTTGATATACATAAGTTGATGACTCATTGCTCCTTTTACCTTTCGAAATTTATTAAACTGTTATCTAACAAATCAGATTACACAATTTCAGAAAATCTGAAAACTAAATATGTTCTAAGACCTATAAGAAATGTTCTGACCTGCTTTGTAATTACAAATTCTCTCAATTACGGCCGCACTAAGTGACCCTTTTGACTGACTTATTTAACATTTATTACTTACAGTTTCCGTTAACCTCCGGTTTGTTTTGATTGTAGCACAACAACTGACCGTACACGGTATGTCTCCAAGACGTATTTCCACTACTAAAACACTAAAGTATTAATCATTTATAAACGCATAACGCACTCGCTTCGCACTGCACACCTGTTTACACGCACAACTGCATTAAACGTACTGAAAAACAAAACATTGCCTCAGCGCACAACACATGACTGACCTCTTGTCAGCCTTCATCAAAGCAGTGCTGCCAATCCAAATATCCCCCAAAATAGTATTGTTATTCCTACGATAAAATCTACAGCAACGTTTCAGAGAGGTTTGTCTAATTCCTTCATTGCTCTCGACGTATTTTCCACGGCGTGTTGATAAAATAATGACTATTATAAATGAGTCCTGAGTTGCATTAAGCTTTTCACATGGAAAATTTAACCCATAGAACATTCAGTGCTACTGATTTCTGAGCTACAATATATCTCTGTTTAGAGCATAAATAAAAGAGGGTTGATATTATTACATCATTCCTAATAAACCGCATTAAGTTATGTTCATTTGGTATTTACTATTTTTATCACTGTTTCCTTTACTTAATGATATGCAGAGGCGTGATTGTAGATGGGATTAGCACTTCTATTTCCATACACCATTAATGGAACTGGTTTATTCTGCACTGACACGCGTGACCGAGAGGATCCTGAATTAAAGATCTACTGTTCGAGTCTCGCCAACAGCGTCCTTTTTCCATGTTTTCCTCATTTCTCATCAATGGCAAATGCCGGAGAGGTCCTCTGGAACACTTCCTCTTAATTTTTTCTTTCTTTTCCAGTAAATTTATTATTTCATCTCGTATATTTTTTTCTTCTTCTTCACTAGGTAATTATATAGTCATAAAGCTCAAATGCAACTTTATTATTCCTATACATTTATTGGGTTTACACCCGATGGCAATTGTAAAAGATGCCAACGAATTAAATAACTTGTCGACCTAATACATACTAACCTAATTAAATGCATGCCTACATAATTAAAACTGTGTGACTCTAAATAAATACATGGCGACGTAATTAAATGCATGTCAACCTAATGAAATACATGCGGACATTGTACCCTTTCCAAATTATGTTTTAAAAGTATATATTTAAATAAGTTTGATACGAGTAACTTAATTAAAATCATTTCAAGCTAATTAAATACACTTCAATCTAATTAAACACTTGTCAACTTATTTAAATGCATATTGTAAAATATGAATTAGTAAGAATGCTTTTCTGTTACATAGCGAATGAAGTTTGTACATTGCCATGGATGATCGGAAGGCCTGGAGTTCGATTCCCGCCAGAACATCTTTCCTGACTGAGGATTTTTCCAGATTTTCTTTAGTTCTCATAAATAACAAAATCTGGGGAGGTACCCTAAATTAGACCTGACTCGTTTCGTTCTTAAAAAAGATTTCTCACTTTATCATTTCATCTCATGCATCCTCGCTGTTCACGCCTGTGATGGCTCAGCATTGAAAATGGGCGTTAAACACAATTAAAAAAAAAACATTCAAAACATTTCATTTGCAAGTCGGCCGCTTAAGGCGCGATCTCCTCCTCGACCAATGCGGGCATCTGGTGCAGCGAGATATTTCACACTTTTAAAATCTGAATACTATGAGTAAAATATATTAATTCTGCATTGGCCCCTATTATTGAAAATGCTGACAAGAAATACTGATATTTAAATGTAAAGGCCATTAGATTATATAGTCTTGACCCATGGAAAAAATCTAGGAAACGCTTATATAAAAAGTAATAACAAACTATCATCTGTTTCAATTGATGGCCCATTTCCTGTGCGGAAGACATTTCCACAATGAATGAATTTATTCCACAATTAACTTTACAATTTGTACAATGTATCCTCAATTTACAATAACAACTCTATAATTACATACATTATTAATCTACACTTTTTACTCTACATCCTAGCAGCATCCTCTAAAATATACAGTTTCCTACCTCGTTAACCATGTGGTTGTCTGACTGTAAGAAACTTCCTTCTTAAATTCTTCCTGTTTTGTTCCCATTTCTCTTAACTTTTCCTAAAAACTCTTCCAATTTCTGGATGTTTTTACACTCTTGTTACTTAACATTTTATTCAACAATAAATCCTTCTGTAAATTGTCCCATTTATTATCCCATCACCATTTGACTTTCTCGCATTCCAATAAATAATGGGACACGCTGGCTTCTCGCCCACACATACTACATACTACACCTCCTCTAAATTCTTTCAGCAGTATTACTTCTGTATGCAGTCATGCCCAACCCATCCTACCCATTTAATCACAAATTTCAATACATTTCTCTCATCTCCAATTCTTTTTTATTCTTTTATACATGACCAAAGAACTTTTATCATCTATACTGGCCCAAATCTCTTGCTTTTCAATATCTTCTATCTTCTGTCTCACTGTCTTCCAAATTCATTAACATTACTTTCACCTGCTTTCCATGTATTCCCCAAACCTATTTGCTCTAGTACCTTCCCCGTCTCCCCATAACAACTCATCCTTCCCAAGACCTCTTTTTGATACTTCAAACATTCCTTTAATATAATTTGAGGATACAATACCAACACTTCATTGCTCTCTCTATAATCAATTCTTTCCTCCCCATCTTTCCAAATTCATTTCATAATCATTAAAGTTGTGGAAGTATCACCGAGCTCTTCGCATAAAAAACCAGAAATATGTGCCGTCAGGGGATAGAAAATTCAACTGAAAAAATATTCTCCTATATCTATAGGAGTAATGCATGTGAAGCTGATCTTTGATTGTCCAAGTGATGAAAATTTTTCAAAGAATTGGATTGAGTGGTGTATGGGAGGAATGACTATGATGATGATAATGATGATAATGATAATAATAATAATAATAATAATAATAATAGGAACGAGATTAGGATTACTTTCATTCCTGTTATATTCAATTTCTTATTAGAGCACATTTAGAATAAAGTTTTTGTTCATTTTTGTGTCCTAATTTCATATGATCTAAAACATTTCTTCTTCTTATTATTTTTATTTATTTATTTATTTTATTTTTTATTTTTCCTCTCATACATCACCCAATCTACTTCTTTGTAAAATTTCCATCACATGAACAAACCAAAATTCCTTTCACTTGCATTTCTCCTATAGATTATAATATTCTTTTAATATGTTTTTTTCTCTAAATTTATTATTACTTTTATAGAAGTATTTCATAATTTTTCAATTAGTCTTCCCTTAATTGTAAACATATCTAATTCTGTCAAAGTTACCCCATTACCTGATCACCTAAAAATTTACATACAAAGTTCTATGCATTTACTCAATATATATCCATCCTCATACGGACCCCAAACTTTTACCCGGGAAACATCTTGCTATTACACCTTTATTCTTCCCAGTAAATTTGTTTTAATTTCAGGTGTTTTATTAAATAAAGTGTTATTATTATCATCATCACAGTTAATGTTTACTGCTGTCATTTTATTATGCTCCTTTCATTCCCCATTTAAAAGCATGTGTTCTTACAACTTGTATCTCTAAAATGATATTGGGATTACCTAGAGCAGCACCCAGTGGAATAAACTAGGAAAGTTTTGGCAGGAAAAGTGTAGTAATTAAACGCATTATGAAATATTGGCAGAGGATGCAATCATTGTAGGAAGGAAATGTTTTCAAAGACTGCTTGTGAAACCAAGTAAAAGCAAAATAGGAAGGAAGTTTGGTTATATCGATTGAAGGAAATGGTAAAAAAAATTGTATTGGGAGAGCTAGTTAGTTTACAGTCATCAAGGTGGCAAAACTATGGAATAAAGGGAAAGTAAGGATTGACGATATAGCGAAACACGAAATATTTAATAGCCTAAGAGATAAGAGCATACTGATATATTATAAGAGTTTATAAGAAAGAGTGGGGCACGGGAAAACATATCGATGTTTGTGATAAAATGGATAGGAAGGATATGGCATGGGCAAGAACAGAAACACCGCCACGGGTGGCCGAGGTCGTTAAGGCGCGGACTCGAGAGCGCGAGGTCTGGGGTTCGAATACCACCAGGACCATCCTCCCTGGCTGAGATTTTTTCCAGAATTTCCTCAGTCCTCATATTATAAATGGCAAATGCCCTAAATTTAGGCCTGGGAACGTTTCCTTACTTAAAAAAAAAACATTTCATTTCATGTATCATCAGTGTCACCGCCTGTGTTGCCTCGGTAATAAAAACGGGCGTTAAACACTACAGAAACAATGTTGGGGGGGGGGTAAAAGTTGACAAAGTACTGTACCCACTTTATTGTAGAAATCGAAGGGTGGAGAGAAAAATTATATAACAAGAAGTGGGATAATTTGTAGGCAGAATTTTTGGCATTATAGATATTTGATATTGGCAGAAAATAATTTTTGAATCAGTTTAGAAATTATGTAGGCAAAGCAAGAGAAAAGAGATGGAGGAAAGTGAACAAGGCAACGGAAGAAGGTAATAAATAAAATTAGAAAAGATTAACCTTTTGGGGAAGTAATTGTAAAGTTCACTTTATAATATGTATAGTTAGAGTGAAGTGAGATCCATGTACACAACAACCGGGGTGTTCTTTGTATAGCATCCTGAAACAACAAGCACTGTAGGATCAATGAAATTGTGTAACATTGTAATTGTAAATGTGAAGAAATAATAACAAATATTCACACTACTTTTAATTGTTCTCATTCTAATTTCAAACTTTTATCCTGTTTAAATTTACAATTCTTTTTAAAACCATATTTTTTTAGGTTTATAAAAATGCATAATACTTTAAGCTAAGCGACAAGTACTTTAACTAATGAAAATGGAAAATTGGTTCGTATTTAGAAACCACAGCATTTTACTATTAAATAAATTTAACTACCCTTGTTAGCTTATACTCAGCCACTACACAATGTTAATAAAAGCGTGCACGAGTAATAAAATTCAAGAATGTTTGCTTGTGCTCAATGCTCTCAGCTTCGGCGTGCCAAGTATCGTAAAATAGAAACCATTTTGTTTCTGTAAATGTTACCACGAAAAGCACTGAATTTATTTTCAGAAGAAGTAAAGAAGAAAATCAGTTTATAGTTTATGGTTCTGCTTCTGCTAGAAAATAATATACAGCTTGTTCTTGCCGTTTGTCTGGGTTTTGTTTTTTTATAATGTGCAAAGTGTTAACACATACATTATACACATTTTTATAGCTTTTGTTCCATTACAGTGAAACTAAAACAATTGCAGAGGCTTCAACAATAAAACCAAGTTATAAATCAGCAACAGCAGTCAACATATCATTCTGTAAGGTGAGAAAGCAAACATAAAATGTGAAATCCAATAACGATTTCTTAAATTAAATCACGACAGCTGTGACCTGAAACAACAGAGGCAATGATCTGAGCTTCAAGATGTCTGAGTACCAAAAGCAGTCAAAAACACGCAAGTTATTCCTGCTGCTAACGTAGTTTTCAATAAATAAAGATGAAAGAAAAGATGCTTATTTAATAAAAATGTAAACTTTTCTTTAAAAATCAGTTTTGTAGTAAGGAACAAATTTATATCCCCAATTTCAAAGTAATTAATATTATCCAGGATAACTATTTCTAACACAACGCTACATAAAACTAGCCTAGCTAAAGTTACCTCTCCGCATTCTACTCTCATCATACGAAAAGGCAGGGTGGTTAATATAAAGCAGGTACTGGCGAAAATTTATTCTTTTGCGCGGGAAATTTAAAATGTCAGTAGGAGGGGAATAGAATCGCCGGGCAAATATCTCTCTAATTAAGACAAATTTCTTAAACAGAACTTAAAAGCATGCCTAACCTAGGCATTCCCATGAAACGTATGCCTCCTATTATCTATTCGCTATTACTTCTGTCCTAACTTCGAGACGACTTGTGTCGGTACCTTTGATGCTAAATTCGCCTTCGAATTAGGTGTATTTATCAATAAATCCACATGATGTCAAGGCTATCCCCACAGCGAACATACAAGGGTAGGTCCATAAGTTTCCGGCCTAATGATTTTCCAGGAATGATAAAGACCAAAAGTATATTTCACTTTTCAATATAGTTACTCTTTATTGCAATACACTTCTCACATCTTTGAATTAACATTTCAAACCCCCCCCAAAAAAAAATAATCTGAAGGCTTGCCTGCAAAATGGGCATTAACTGCATCTCCATCACTTGTTCGTCACACTTAAATTTCCTTCCTCGAAGGTCTTTCTTGAGTTTTGAGAAGATGAAATAGTCACTGAGCTAGATCTGGACTGTAGGGTGGACGCGTTGTCGTGAAGAGGGCTCCCACCACCACTCAGCTTTCCTCGCCTTTTCCTTTGATGGAAGCACGTAGTCTATGCAGTAGACCAGCATAGTACTCCCCATTTACTGTGGTGTTCCTCTCCTTGAAGTCAATGAAGAGTATTCCTTCACAGCCTCTAAAGATTGTGAACATGATCTTCTTGGTCACTACCTTGACCTTTAGAAGCGGTACTTCGCCAGGTTTACGCCACTACATTGATTCTCTTTTGGACAAGGGATCATAGTAGAGGACCATAGTTTCATCTCCTGTAACAATGGTTTGCAGAACTTTTCTCTCGTTACCACGGCAGAGCCTCAAAAATACTTCACAACAGATAACTCGTTGCTTTTGGACTGAGGAAAAAGTCTTACACTAACCTTATTCATGTTTAAATGCTCATGGATAATTCCAACTCTTGTTTTAGAAAGACCCAACCTTGCTCCTATTTCTGTAACTTTCAGCCGTGGGTCTTCCATAATTTCTCCTTCCACAAGAGCGATGTTTTCAGGAGTGAGCAACTCCAAGGGCCGACCTGCATGCTCTTCGTCTTCAATGCTTTCTCGAGCCATTCGAAAAAGTTTGGCTTATTCTTTTATAGTAGAATATAAGGGGGATGTTTCCGCATATACACCGTCCAATTGCTGTTTAATTTCATTTGGAATAAGTCATTCTTTTGTGAAGAACTTAATAACAGCTCGATACGCCATATTGAACATGTCACAATATTCCACACATAGCCTTCTTTATGCAACTATATCTGAACAAGTGAACACAGCGGCGAAAGTTACAGCTGAAATTGTTTACTTAACAAATAAGGATTTTGTGAAGGCGATAATCCTGATCAGCGAGGCCGGAAATTTATGAACCTACTCTCCATGTTAACCTTAGAAGTTGCAGAGTCATTAATTAAAACGTATTAACGAAAATAATTTGTTTTTTTTAAAATATACATAAATTTGCCAGTATTTTTACTGAAATAAAAAATAATAATTTAGAACAACACATTAATTAAGGTGAACCAATCGGGCTTTTAACCTTAGTTTTTCGTTTTACTTTTTTGTTCGTAGTTTATGAATGGCAGTCAAACTTTTTAAAGCATTAATATTTTTCTTTTATTTCTTCTTCTAAAGCCTTAGCTGGGGAAAATATAATGTTTTTTATTTAAAAAAAAATACTTTAAGGAGCTGGCGAACGTAGCTTATTTTATAATTACCGTAAGTGACAGGTCTCTGGAAAGCGTGTATGGTGTTTTCCATGCATACAGTAGTTTTACGGTATGATATTCAAGTGAGGTAAGGAGAGAAGTTATAATAAAGAGATATGAGTGGTGTTCTGAAAAAAATACTATATAAAATATGTCATTACGTAGGAGAAACTTTCGCTTCTAAGTTAGGGAGACTTGGAATGGCGTTCACCCGGCCTCGTGAAGAGCTACCTGAACTCAAAAACCGCGTGATAGGCGACCGGCGGGATGCCGGCATACTCATCACATGCCTCCCTCTATCAATAATGTCGCAAGACGAAAAGAAAGGACGCAGCGGTTGTTGCAGCAAGGCAAGGCTCGATATCGTCCTGTCTCGCAATAGAGGAGGAGGATTCACTATTCGAATAAAAGTCCTTAAATTAACTTTAAAATGTCCATAAAATGTAAAAAAAGATCTTGAAATTTTAGCAGCGCATTCAGAATTTGTATATTTGTGGTCTTTGTGCAGAATCTAAGAAGATAAAGATAACATGTAATTAAATTTACATATTCAATAGGATGGCTAATGTAAATTTTACTAAAAGAATGCGCTCTTCCCAAATTCAGTAGATGTCATTCACCTTTCTGTATAAAGTTAAAACACGAAACAAAGGATGTATCGAACGCCATGACAGGCATTTTGTAAGCAGTTTCAACTTTGAATTTCCTGAAAAAAATGCCCAGCATTTATCTGTTCTTTTCTTTGTTAAGTTGCTGGACTATAACTCCACCATTAGCATAAGTAATTGATCATTAATCAGATGCTAACTACACAGAACATAGACCAGAATGGAACATAAGCCCACGTTTATAATGGTTCTTAATTAACATAATTAGCACAACTGCGTTGTATAAACACAGGTTTTGGATCTTGCCTACTTGTTAAACGCATAACACACCTTTCGTGCAAAGATAGGCATTAAAGTTAATCATTAAATCCTCCGGCAATATGTTGTTTTACATTATTAATGCACTTTATGCTTCAGTTTCTCAATAAAAATGGATTATTCAACAGAAAGCAAATATATACCTTTCATGCTCTTACAAGAGAAGAGTTTTGGGTCGAACAGGGATTTTAGGTTAAAAATATTATAAATAAAGTGAGCTCATAATGGGTAAGAAGGCCACATAACACTTCGTTTAGCCAATATAGGCCCTACACTTCTTCAAAAATATAATCAGGATATTGTATGAAATGTTATATATGCAACGTGTGGATGTTTTATTTTTTTAGAAGCATAAAGTAGGGATGAATAACTTTATTTTACTACTATCGCTATCACTACCACTACCACTACTTCTACTATTACTACTGCTACTGCTATAACTACTATTACTACTATTACTACTTACTTCTACTACTAATATTACTACTTTATTACTGCTTTTACTACTACTAGTACTACTACTACTACTATTACTTACTTCTACTATTACTACTATTACTTCTACTACTACTACTACTTCTACTACTACTACTACTTCTACTATTACTACTACTATTGCTACTACTACTACTACTATTACTACTTACTTCTACTACTAATATTACTACTTTATTACTGCTTTTACTACTACTACTACTACTACTACTAGTACTACTACTACTACTACTACTTACTTCTTCTATTACTACTATTACTTCTACTACTACTACTACTTCTACTATTACTACTACTATTGCTACTACTACTACTATTACTACTATTACTACTTACTTCTACTACTAATTCTACTACTTTATTACTGCTTTTACTACTACTACTACTACTAGTACTACTACTACTACTATTACTTACTTCTACTATTACTATTACTACTACTATTACTACTATTACTTCTACTACTACTACTACTTCTACTATTACTACTACTATTACTACTACTACTATTACTTCTACTATTACTACTACTACTACTAATACTACTATTCTACTATTACTACTACTATTACTACTACTTCTACTATTACTACTACTACTTCTACTATTACTACTACTACTACTTCTACTATTACTACTACTTCTACTATTACTACTACTACTTCTACTATTACTACTACTATTACTACAACTGCTAGTACTACTACTACTATTACTACTACTATTACTATTACTACTGCTACTACTACTATTATTACTACTACTACTACTATTACTACAACTGCTACTACTACTATTACTACTATTACTACTACTATTACTACTACTACTGTTACTATTACTACTACTATTACTACTATTACTACTACTATTACTTCTACTATTACTACTACTATTACTACAACTGCTAGTACTACTACTACTACTATTACTACTACTACTATTACTACTATTACTTCTACTACTACTACTACTACTACTATTACTTACTTCTACTACTACTACTACTACTTCTACTATTACTACTATTACTTCTACTACTAATACTACTATTACTTCTACTACTACTACTACTACTACTATTACTACTATTACTTACTTCTACTACTACTACTACTACTTCTACTATTACTACTATTACTTCTACTACTACTACTACTACTTCTATTATTACTACTACTACTTCTACTATTACTACTACTTCTACTATTACTACTACTACTTTTACTATTACTATGACTGCTGCTGAATATAGATTACAAGTTTCTAGAATCTTAATAATTGGAATTAATATATGTACATGACACAGAAAAGGGGGGAAATAGAACTTAATAAAAATAGTGTAGTAAAGTCCTTATTTAAATAAAAAAAATATTCTCGTGATTTCCACAGTAACAAACTTGTCAATGATCCTTTGATCAAAGTCTGCAATCTGCAGGATTTCATTTGACTTGTTTTATTTACGGACGCTCTTTGATATCTCAGGTCATCAGCGTCCCATTCAATTCAGGGCTGGTGCTGGTGGTCTAGTGGTAACCATACTTGCCTTCTAAACCCAAGATCCCGGGTTAAAATCCGGCCAGGATCGATGGATTTTTTCGGGCGTAAAAAACCTAAGCATGGTTTCCTTTGGAAGGGAAGTAAAGCCGTAGGTCCCGTATCGTACATTTAAAGCACAAAAAAGAGCCTGAAGCCTGAAAAAAGAGGCCTCTGAGCAAAAAGTGCTGACCGTTACACGCCCTGAATTGAATGGGACGTTAATGACCTGAGATGATAAAAGCGTCCGTAAATAAACAAATTAAAAAACATCAATTCAGGACGTGAAACGGACGGTAAATTTTGCTCAGAGACCTCTTTTTTCAGGCATAAGGTTCTTTTTTCATGCCGTAAATCGACACGGGACCCACGGCTTTACTTCCCTTCCGAAGGAAGCCATACTTATGAATTTTACGCCCGAAAAATGTCATCGATCCTGGCCGGGACTGAACCCACGAACTTGGGTTTACGAAGCAAGTATGGTTACCACTGCAACATCAGGACCGACATATGAAGGATGAGGTCTGTCTCTACAGCGTTACACATACTGGTCCGGAAGTTTCCATTATTCTTGCACTGTCCACACTTTAACGCTTAATTTTGGAAACTATTTGCTAATCCCAACAAAGGGGGATTCCTTCTCTTCGTGGTTAGTTTATCTACTTCATCCCCTGCCACACTTATGGCTCTCTGTTAAACTGAGTTCTCTTCTGGAAGACACTGGGCATACGTAACTAAGCCGTTTATGTTTAAGAATAGCGTCACACTACAACACTGCAGTGTGAATTTTATGACTTCTTCGCCTAACTACCCTCCTGTCCATTAACGACTAACCTTAGCAGTGATTGGTCAAATCAAGGACATGACCTAAACATGGTGCATTCTTCCATTCTGTTGGTCTTGCCGAAAGTCTGGCACCTCACGGACTACCGTCCCTTCAATGTCACAGGCTTCTCGCACACCTGCATGACATTCTCTCGTGTTCCTAACTCGTGCCACCTCAATTTTAATCCATATACACTGTTCGCTTTATACCATTACTTGATAGCTTCGTATAGTACACATGGTGCACTAGGGGCGTTGAGTGTACATGCTGAAAACAACAATGCTCTAGTATGCTCATTAACAGCGTGGCGACAGTGTTGCCACTATTTTTTCCAACTCATTTATGGGACCTCGCGCATTAAAATCACTGATAAAAGCACTTTGCTAGGAAGGATAAAGAGGTGAATTTGTGGCAGAAATACATTCTGATTTTCTCGTGGTAATAAAAGACATAAAATACTGATTTAATGATACATTTTGACAGCTACACAGTTTTGTTATGTTAACACATTTTATTTTCTTTGCTTAAAGTGTGTATACGTTTTTGTCACCCTCTGTACATACAGTAATAACATTAAAAAATAAAAAAGTCATTATAATCTTACAGAAAACCAAACTTAAAACCAACTTTCTTAAGAGACAACCTAATACGTCTATTCTATAACGCACCTAATGATTTATTCTACCGTTTTGAAGACACTAGTCCGTAAATTTAATTGGACTTAAACATAACTGAACTGTTATGTATTATAACTTTAGTGATGATTAAATATTTGTGTTTTAATTTAGAGCAGAAGTTTGAAAAGTTGATATCTTTTGTTATAACGGTGTGCTCTATCACCTAACAAATAAAGCATTAAAAATCCAAATTGTAAATGTTATTTATATAAAAAAACTCCTGCAAAAGTTTCATGTAAAATCAAATTATATTATCTTTCCAATATAAGAGGAAGAAATGTAAAAATCATTATTTTAATTCTTAGTGTACTGGATTGAATCTCTAGGAAACATTGCCTTACCGAGTCCAGCCCAACCAATGACTCCCCGAAGGGACAGGCTAAAATACACTTCAGAAGTACCACGGATAAACAAGGTCCGCACATCTCGCACAAAGAGACGGGTACTTACTTCATAAGGACCACGGATAAACAAGGTCCGCACATCTCGCACAAAGGGACGGGTACTTACTTCATAAGTACCACGAATAAACAAGGTCCGCACAGCTCGCACAAAGGGAAGGACTAAGATATACTTCAGAAGTACCACGGGTCGCACCAAAGCATCTGAAGGGATCGGAAGCCCTTTCTCCTTCATAAGTCATTTTAAAGTCTTACCATATCTTGGGGTCGACAGTGCTCTCCTTCGATCTCCAAAACTTCACTCAGAGCGTTAGCATCTCACAAACTTCAAACTTAACTGCGCCAACAGTAATCACTGGAAAGTAATTTCCGCTGTACAACAATTTCTAGTCTTGGGATGATGCCCAGATTCTAACGTCTAATGATCCTCGCAAAATAAAACTACAAACTTAAAGGCCATGAACCTATGTAATGTGGTGTGATATAGAATAAAAGTTTACATTGGAAACAACAATTTGAGGTATATTTTAAATGCGGCAGTATTCTAAATAAAGTGCCTTGCTCAGTTCAGCAACCTAATTATAACTCAAAGAAGTAAAATGTGTGCAGCGGAACATTACCTTAAAATTAGCCCTGCTTTTTCTCCTTGTATTTTCCTTTCCTACTGGGGAATGCTGTCTTATTAGAGCTAACTTCATTACTCTTCTTAGTCCTGCCTTGCTCTTCCGCGCTTCTTGTAAATGTGTACGCTCAGGTATTCCGCTTATTATTTCACTGGCCCAAAGCGCGCTCATGTGGTACGTTTTAATTTGTACAAGAATAGCAGAGAAATAGGTACTCATAATCACAGTCAACCATCTTCAGAGAATATTTCAAGATAAGTAAAATTGAAGGCGAGAGGTGGCTCAAAATTCTAATATGAGAGTTACCATTTAAGTTGTTATAAAAACTAGGAGAGAAACAAACTGTTATAGCTTTTCAAAACATTCGCATTTAAGATTTATACTTCATTCAAACTAATTCTGGAAAAAAAATTTTCACTCTGAAATTGGTGTCTGAAAAATGTGGTTAACCCTTATATACAGAGGGTGCCAAAAATTTATGCACACTTTCACAGTAGATATCTATTTAATATATTTCAGAGTTGAACCAAAAAACAACAGTAATGTGTAGTATGATGTTCTGTAAACAGATGTGACTCACGTGCATTATAATAGCGTTCCTACGTGACAGGTAAATCAACAATGAAGAGCAGTGTTTAACCCCCTTTTTTACTGTTGAGGCACCACAGACGCTGGACACTGATGATACATGAGATGAAATGATATATTGTGACAGGATTTTTTAAGGAAGGAATCGTTTCAGGCCTAAGTTTAGGATACCTCCCCGGCATTTGCCAGTTATAAGGACTGAGGAAAATCTGGAAAAAAAAACAGTCAGGGAGGACGGTACCGGCGGGATTCGAACTCCAGACCTCCCGCGCACGAGTCCACGCCTTAACGACCTCAGCCACTCGTGGCGGGGTATATCAACAATGAACAAATGAAGTCAAGATTATCATATGATGTTCGGTAAACAGATGTGACTCACATTACGTTGTGTTAGCGTTGCTACAACAAAATAGAGCCAAGATTATCGTTTTAACAGCGGAAAGCAATTTTGAAGTGGTATTGGAAAACCGAGAATATTGTTGAAGAGCAAAGGCGATGGAGACATACAGAACATAACCATCTTTGGAATTCTACCTGTGGGGAACTCTTAAGGATGTTGTATACCGTAGAAAACCAGCTACACTGACAGCACTTCGGGAAGAAATTGAAATGGCATGTGCTGCAATCTCTGAGGACACTTTCGCAAACGCTGCTCAGTCAGTAGTTCAAGTACTTAGAAGTGTATCGACGCCGATGGTCGGCATTTTGAGCAACTGTTGTAACTGTAAACGTCTAATGATTAGTGTTCATCATTTTCTGTTTGCTTTGTTATGTTAACACCGTGTGTATATATTTTTGAGCCCCTTCTGTATACTATTTATTGTCGCTTTGACTGCATAGTCTTCTCGCGATGTCTTAATATTGTGGACTGAATACTATAGGTGTAAAAGTCTGTAGGGATGAATGAAATTAAATGAATGAATGATAGCGCAAATGTGCTCGGAGTTCTTGGTGCCTAAAGCTATCTGACATTCACCTTCTCAGGGTAAAGAAATACTACTGGAATAAGTTACCCAGACAGCTTGACCTGGCCGGGACTAGAACCCGGAACCTGCGTATCACTAGACCGGGAGGCAGTCATTAATGTTTTGTGAATAAAGTATAAGAACTATGGCATATCAGATACCAGTGATAGGGGTAGAAATGCGTACAAAGAAACATTCTTTCTGAATAGAGTATAGTAATACAAAAATGGGAGTAGAGTAGGATGAAAACAAATGGAATGTTGTATTAAAATGCATGTGTTTATCAGCAAAGAGAAAGAACATGACCTTCCTTGACGGATCTTGGTAAAAAGCCTGACGGAAACATGAGATTATCGCGATAGACATACAAACAAAATTAGGTTAGCTGACTTGAAGTTGGCCATGACTTGAGCGGACATAGACACGGATAAACAGAACACCCAAATCATACGTTAAGCTCAATTTATTCCTTAGAGCGCGTGCTGTGGGAGAAGGAAAGGCAATATGAGATAATTGTGTTGGCTGCTCCAGTAAAAAGGACAATATCAAGGTCGAGAGCACGCGATTCTTATTCCGGTTCCTGCCGAATACCTTTGCGTATTGTCTGTGGAGGTCATACCTCAACCTGTTAGAAAAACTGGCATTACGCCTCTTCTATAGTTGCACCCATCCGGGTTATATTTCTGGAAACAAACAACTGATACAGTGCTGTAAATGTCAGCAATACATGAACAATTCATTTTATAACGCCAACGAATGATAGCGTTAATGTCACGGACATTCTTCATACGGGAAACTAATGCAATGCACTTGCTTAATATAATGTTACCTTCTATCATAGTTAATCGTGGCAAATAAAACGTTTTAATGTTTTTGTCTCTTTCGTGTTCTTTAGAAAAAAATATTATACTACCCCGCCATACCGCTGAGAATGAGCTGACATTTGAGATGCTGAAACTTCCACTATACAGTCCGGACTATGCGCTGCTTGTTTCGATTATTAAAAGAACATTTACGAGCTCTGAAGCTTGCAGATGATAAGGAGATAACGGAGGCTGTTTGAAGTTAGTTAAAACAAGACCATCTACACTTTAAACAGGCCTTAATACAAAACAAAGATGGCCACTGTATAGGTCGGCTGTAAGTCATTGTTCAATATGTTCAGCACTTAATCTGTGAGTTGTATAATGTTTCAGTTTCTGTGTTTTTTTACAGGAAAAAGATTTGTTACATCTTTATTCTGGGAATGAAAACATGAAGATATAAAATTTTCATATCTGTATCTGCATAATTTTCTGCCATTCCTAATATCTTTTCTGCTTTGTACGTCACTTTAGCATTGAGAAAATTTCATCTAACATAACAGGCCTCACTGCATCCATTTCTAAATAGTTTAAATTTTTCCTTCAAAAACGTCTTTTGTGAAAGAAATATCCTGGAGTAATGGGGCCAAGCTTTCCTAAGAATTGTTGAGGTAAACATAATGTTGTAATACGTTTGTATATATTATAAACTGATAAGCACCAGGAAATGAGTTATAAATGTTTGCAGTCCAAATCAACAATTCTGAGGAATATATCATAAGATATAGCTCCAGATGTTTCACAAAAAATGTTATTTTTTTAATCTTTTCTGCATTAAAACTACTTGACTCTAGCACCTTTTGCAAGAACGTTATTAAAAGCAGAACCCTTTAATCTATTGCAAAGCTCTCATCGCTATAACCCTAAAGTTGGCTCAGCATATTGTCAAATTTAGTCCATCTATCACACTTAAAATCATTGACCTGATTGCAAGGTCCATTTGAAAATTTCTGGAGGTACTACATGTTTTTGTGGTAAACTTTAACATCTAACCATATAACTTTTAAACTTACTGTAAGAGATGAAATATCAGTGCATACGAGGTTAGATCCATAAGTTTCCGGCCTCACCGATTAGGATTATCGCCTTCACAAAATCCTAAACTGGTGCAATACCTTATCTGTTAAGTAAATAATTGCAAATGCAACCTCCGCTAAAGAAGGCTATGTGTAGAAAATTGTGACATATTCATAAAGGAGTTTCGAGCTGTTATTAAGTTTTTCACAAAAGAACTTACTCCAAATGAAATTAAACAGCAATTGGACGGTGTATATGGGGAAGCATCCCCTTCATATTCTACCGTAAAAGAATGGGCCAAACTTTTTCGAATGGGTCGAAATTGAAAACGAAGAGCCTACAGGTCGGCCCTTGGAGGTGTTCACTCCTGAAAACATTGCTCTTGTGGGAGGAGAAATTATGGAAGACCCGGGGCTCAAAGTTATGGAAATAGCAGCAAGGTTGGGCCTTTCTAAAACTATAGTTCTTCGAATGTTTTATGAATATTCATTTAAATATGAATAAGGTTAGTGCCTAGACTTCTTTCCTTCTTTCCTCAGTTCAAAAGCAGCAACGAGTCATCTGTTGTCAGGCATTTTTGGAGCTCAACCGTGGCAACGAGAAAGAAGTTCTGCAAACTATTGTTACAGGATATGAAACTATGGTCCTCTACTATGATCCTTTGTCTAAAAGAGAATCAATGGAGTGGCGTAAACCTGGCGAAGCACCGCCTCTAAAGGCCAAGGTCACTCAACAAGATCAAGGCTACAGTCTTTTGGGACTGTGAAGGAATACACTTCATTGACTACAAGGAGAAGAACACCACAGTAAATGGGGGAGTACTATACGGGCCTACTGCACAAACTGCGTGCTTCCATCAAAGAGAAAAGGCGAGGAAAGCTGAGTGGTGGCGTGCGCCTTCTTCACGACAACGCGCCTGTGCACACAGCTGTTGTTGCAAAGAAAGCTGTGAAGAAATGTGACTTCAAGGAGATCGATCATTCACCTTGCAGCTCAGATCTAGCTCCCAGTGACTATTTCCTGTTCTCAAAACTCAAGAAGGACCTTCGAGGAAGGAACTTAAATGTGACGAAGAAGTGGTGGATGCTGTGTATGCGCATTTTGCAGACAAGACTTCTGACTATTAAGGGGGGGGGGTTGAAATGATGTGAGAAGTATATTGCAATAAATGGTTACTATATTGAAAAGTGAAATATAGCTTTTGTCTTCATCACACCTAGAAAACGGCTAGGCCGGAAACTTAGGGACCTACCCTCGTACTTCGTCTTCACAAGAAAACTGAATGGATTGTCTCTTTTCACAGCCTCACACTTAAATTTTTCAAAACAAGATATATCATCTTTATCCACTTTTAAAATTCCTCTTCTTCTCTAGTAAACAATCGTTCAGAATGAATTGCAGGGTGTTTTCTGAATTTAGTTACCCTAAGAGAATGATAGGATGGCTGATTGGGAAATACTTTGGGGTAGGCATCATTCCTAAGTTTTGGTTTCCTTCGAGGAACATTAATCGACTCGCTATCTGCTGCAGGGAAAATATTCTCTCTAATAATAAACTTGTCTTGAAACTGTTTAATACATAGTACATAATTGTCACTACAAAAATATCACGATGGATAAATCTACTCCATTTCTCTCTCGTGCTTTATCTTTAGGAAACCAAATGCTGAAGAGTCTGTAGCACTATAGTTAATTTATATCCTGGAACACAATACGAACGACCCAATCTTAAACACACATTACATCCGCTTAAAGGTTGACACGATAAATTTAAAAAACCTGTTCCTCCGAATAATTACCATATTAAAGCAAAAACTAAACTAAGTGCATCTCATAGTAACCAAAAGTGGCGCCATTTTGTTCAATATCGATAGTTGCATTAAGATCTGCTAAAAGTGTAGATGGTCTTGGTTAAAGCAACATCAAAAAGCATGACATCTGCAAGCTTTTCGCGCGTTGAGTAAGTTTGTTGCAAAGCAAGGTGGTTATTTGGAAAATAAGATACAAACATTTTCCATGTAAAAAGTTATGAACATTCCTGTTATTTAATAACGTATTCTCTCGCAAAAGTTTACATTTTGGTGCAGAGCATTCGCTTTAAGCAGTTTACATTTTTATGATCTCGAAAGATTAATGAACTATGAAGTATAGGTAGACTATAACTAATGCTCAAATGAATGTTTTGAACCAAAATTTCGAAAGCGAAGGATTTCTTCATTATAAAAGTTTGCCTTAAGTTTGGATTCAACTATAGATCATTTTAATGCCAACACTTACAGAATTATTAAGTACCTGTAGAAGAAGCTAATAAGATACCATAATTTAATTTATCCCATAAAACTGTTCTATACGTACCTAAAAAAATGAAGCCCGTAAATTCTAAGCTCCCGGTTGGAAGCTCGCGTGATTCAGAGCACTTGATTGGAATGTCTTTGGAAAAAAGTTAGCAACAGAAGCAATTTCTCTTATACATGTTAAAGTTTAATCATGTAATTTGTGACTGTTGAAGTGTAAATAAAAACTGGCGTGGTCCAGCACGTTTCTAATCAAGTAAAGTGGGGATTATTTATATCGACATTGATACAGCTGCAAGAAATACGAGTTTCAGCATTTCCATCTGAAGAGTACAACTTTAGCAAAGGAAGTTCGCCGGTTTGGAAATGCTTTTCCCATCCAGTTTCTCACGATGTAATTATTTGTAAGTTTAACAACACTTGCACCTCGTTCACCTATCATGTTGATGCTTTATTGGCTCTTTCCATTCTCGGGATTCTGTACTAAGAAACTCTTTCTAAGAAATCTCTCTATTTCAAATGGTCATTTCATTCTAGAAGATTCTATAGCTGTTACTCTTCAGAACATTTATATAATCTGTTCTAAAGATGTGCACATGCTACTGTAGAAAACCAATTTAAGAAAAAAATTAAATGGCACATATTTATGCAAAATGAAAAGGGAAAGGTTTACGAAAAACACAAGTAGTCAAAATTTACGTTGTTTTTTTTATATAAAATTACATATTTCTGAATATAAAAAATTTACGTATTATATTATTACAAAATTATTATTAATTTTATAAAATATTACATTTATCCCAATATACCATATACTTTTATGTTTTTATTATTTAATTATTGATATTAATTTTTATATAATTAGCATTTCTTGTTACATAAGTTTACATATTTTGATATTATTACAGAATTGTTATTAATTTGTTATATAGTATTATATATTTCCTGCTTAATACACATACATTATTTCAAATGATTTAATATTATTACAGAATTGCTGTTAATGTTGAACAAACGTTAAAAAATTTACACCATATTACGTAATTTTTATGTTTAATATTATTAACCATATTACATAATTTTATATGTTTTATAGAATGTTCATGGAATTTTTCTATAATGTAACCTATTTCACATAATATTGCTTAATTTATATGCATTAATATTATTTAAGAAACATTATTAATATTTGTATAATATTGCAAATTTCACAGCATACAAAAAATAATTCCTATCAATAATCTCATAAATAAAATTCTAGAACACTCACTTAAAAAATTAAAGAAAAACCTCCTCCACCATACTTACTCCTGTTTTACTATTAATTAATCCTGTTTTACTATTAATAAATACTTGTTATTAATATTTGGTATAATATTAAATATTTCACACTTACTAAATACTTTTACATGTTTTAATATTATTACGAAACTGTTATTAGTTTTTATATATTAATACATATTTCACTAAATATTGCTTAATCTTATACGTTTTGATATCATTACAGAAATGTAATTAACTCTTTGCATATTATTACATGTTTCACACCACACTCAAAAATTTAGATATTATAATTTATTAAGTAATTGTTATTACTTTTTAGATAATATTATACATTTCACACTACATTACATAATTTTTGGGATTTTAAAGATATTAGCATATTGTTTTTAATGTTTTATAAAATTAAATATTACACAACTTTACATGATTTAATATCATTAACTATTGTTATTCTTTTTGTTTAAAATTACATATACCCACCTTTCTATACAGTTTTACATTTTTTGTTATGAATTTGTTATGTAATATGATATACTCCACACCACACTATACAGTATTCATGTTCTAGTACTGTTAAATAACTGTTATTAATTTTTGTATAATAATATATGTTTTACACTACACTACATAATTATATGAATTAACAGTATTATGGAAGTGTTATTAGTTTGAAAGATATTTTATATTTCACATCATACTATAATTTACCTATTGTAATATAATTACAGAATTATTAATTATTTATTTAGTATTATACATTTCACACAAAAAGTCTTTACTCTCATTACATCCATTACAGGAATTTGTTATCGTCAACAATAACTCGTCACAAATATTTTCCTTTCTTGTTCTCAAAACACAACAGAATTGTCGGTTGTCGGTTGTCGGTTGTCGGTTGTTAATCATGTAAGCAGTATCTTCACGTTCGTTCAAGCTGAAAACACGGATTTGTTTGTATTGACAGTTTTTTAATTGTACAATGATATCGGAAACGAAAAATCTTAATATGGTGCCAAAATGTATGCACACTTCAAGCGAAGAAAAAACTTGTTAACATAACAAAACTGAATTCACACAAACAGAAAATGATGAGCACTAATCATCTTAGACTTTTATAGTTACAACAGTTGCTCAAAATGCCCAACATCGGCGTCGATACAATTCTGAGTACGTTGAACTACTGATTGAGCAACGTTTGCGAAAGTGTCCTCAGCGATTGTAGCACATGTCGTTTCAAATTCTTCCCAAAGTGCTGTCAGTGTAGCTGGTTTTCTACGGTATGGAACATCCTTAAGAGTCCCCCATAGGTAGAAGTCCAACGGAGTTAGATCCGGAAACGCGGTAAAACCTCAATCGGATTTCTTCGTCCTATCCAGTGCCTTGGAAGATTGTCATAAAGGGACACACGTACATCTCGGTGATAATGTGGGGAAGTACCATCCTGTTGGAAGTAAAATTCTTCATTTCCATAGAGTATATGAATGGCGGTTAAGATGGTATTGTTACTCGCGTTGGCGGTTCTGTTCTTGTTTTATTTACCGACGCTCTTTAACATCTCAGGTCATCAGCGTCCCATTCAATTCAGGGCGTGAAACGGACGATAAATTTTGCTCAGAGGCCTTTCTTTCAGGCTTGAAGTTCTTTTTCCTGCCGTAAATCTATGACGCGGGACCCACGATTTTACTTTCCTTGCGAAGGAAGCCATACTTAGGATTTTTACACCCGAAAATGCATCGATCCTGGCCGGATTTGAACCCGCGATCTTGGGTTTAGAAGGCAAGTATGGTTACCACTAGACCGCCAGGACCGACTGTTCTGTACACACGCCTCCATTGCCTTTGAACTTCTACAACATTCTTGGTTTTCCAATACCACTTCAAAATTGCTTTTCGCTATTCAAACGATAATCTTGGCTCCATTTTGTTGTAGCAACGCTAGCACAAAGTAATGTGAGTCACGTCTGTTTGTAGAACATCATACGATAATCTTGGCTTCATGTGTTCATTATTGATTAACCTGTTACGTTGATTAGCAACGCTATCATAATGTATGTGAGTCACATGTTTACAGAACATCATACTACACATTACTGTTATTTGTCAGTTCAACTTTGAAATATATTAAATAGATATCTACTGTGAAAGTGTGTATAGTATATATCTATTGTAAGCAGCAGCCATTTGCATCTCCTTCTCCACAACCTAATACTACAACTAGGATTACAGCTGTGCTTTATTGCAATAGAACTTCGAAGCTGTGAAGTGAGATGGAGAACTTTTCTGTTGTGAGTTAATCCTTGGCAGCCTTAAACCGTGCTCCGCACCACATGTTATTTCAGAAGGTTTCCTAGCATTATCAAGATATTGGAGACTTCAGATATGTCTCTTGAGGAAGCCAGGGGAATAATGGAAGAGGTTACTTTAGTGTGAGGTATGCTGAAAACGAAACCCGGATATACTGTGTGTCCCGTATTTTTCGTTCTTTTATATAAATACACATGGTGACATGTTGCGATGCTGTGTTTAAAATGACCAAAAACACCTGGAAAAATAATCATTGATTAATTGTGCATCCCGTTGAAATGTAAATTGGGGACACTTGCCTAAGCTCTTTTGCATTCATTCCAACAGTAGAAGTTGTTATTTCACTGTACTATTAAAGGAATTTTATATGAAATGTGATTTTTCCCCACACTAACCATGTCTTATGTTATGTTTAAAAATGTCAATTGTGTTTAATGTCCGCTTTTACTACTGAGGCACCATAGACAGTAGACACTGACGATACATGAGATGAAACGATAAATGGGGAATTATTTTTAAGAAAAGAAGCGTTTTAAAACTAGATATTTGCCATTTATAAGAACTGAGGAAAACGTGCAAAAAATCTGTCAGGGAGGACGATTATGGCGATAATAGAAGCCCAGACTCCTGTTCAAAAGTCCCTGCCTTAACGATCTCGCCCACTGTGTTAGAGTGTGTGTTAGGTTTGGTTTGGAATCAGCATCAGATTGGAAACATTCGAGGTTATATCTGGGCCTCAGACCACAGATTTTCGACTTGACGTGCAGACGCCTTACCATTTGAGTTACGTGCCCTACACGACTATAGGACACGAATCTCTCTCTTCTGGTGGAATTGAACAATCAGACTTGAAAAATTCGGTTCACGGCCTGACTTCCAACCATGGATCTTCAGCCATCCGGGCTGATGCTCTAACTAACTGAGCTACCGTGTTCTCCAAGCTAGGTACCACAAACCCCCCCGTAGACCTTCCTATGGTTTCTCTACTATGAGAGATTAATTTAATGCTACGAGTAGTACTTATGACCCAGGTAGGCAGGAAGAGGACACGGTAGCTCAAATGGTTAGAGAGTCAATGCGGAAAATCCATAGTTCCAATCCCGACAGTACCTGAATTTTGTATATGATTCTTCATTTCCATCTTATGACATACACACCGCCACGGGTGGCCGAGGTCGTTAAGACGCGGACCCGTGAGCAGGGAGTCTGGGTTCGAATTCCGCCAGGTCTGGAAAAAATCCCTGACTGAGGTTTTTTTCCAGGTTTTCCTCAGTCCTCATAAATGGCAAATGCCGGAGAGGTACCCTAAACTTAGGCCTGGAACGTTTCCTTCCTTAAAAAATAAATCCTTTCCCAATATATAATTTCATCTCATGTATCATCAGTCCATCGCCTGTTGTGCCTCTGTAGCAAGAATGGGCGTTAAACACTATCCATTTTTATGACATACACTGCCTACAGTGAAAAATCAATTGTATATACAAATGTGCAATATTCCTAGATAATCACTCCTGTCTAATATTTAGGATCCCCACCAGGTATACCAAAAAAGACGACATGGTACTCTCCATGCAAGATTATAATTTGCACATTCTGCTCCCACTTCCAATTAGGGCAGTGCTTTTACAAAACATTAAGACAACAAACATACATGAAATTGATTTGTCCCAGATCACAAAGTACTCCGGTTACTCCCATATCATTGCAACTTAAAGTCAATCGAACTGATTTGGGTCAGTCTCAAAAAATATTATGGGTTCAATGCCAACCCATGTTCTTGTGAATTTGTGAGCATGCTTTTCCTGGCATGGCGGTAATACAGCGGAATTCTGAGGCCAGTTCATAATATGTGAGGGAAAAAGTGACAATTAGGAAGAAAATACATAAAAAGCGACTTATTTTCATATAAATAATAACACAATCAACTAATAATACCTTAAATATACATGAAATATGTAAAGGTATCATTTAACCATTTCCTTTCCTACGTTAAGAATGAAATACTGACAAAGGTGTTTGTGTATTTAGCAGGAGAATGAGTTGGTCAGGGTTAGGTTGCCTAGTTTAACATTATGAGTGTGGCGATAATACCTTGCCGTTTGCCTTCGACCTTCATTTGTAGCTAATAAAAAGAGTAAATGTGCCAAAAAATAGGCCACCATTTTGTTTATCTACAATATCTCAGTATTAAATATATACGCACATATTTATAATTGATGATTATATTTATAAATATCTCTGTGTCGTTTGGAGTCTATAAACTAAAGAAATTATTCTGTTGTTCAGTTTTCTTTAAGTAAATCAAACAAAAGCTTAACTTGCGTTTTTATCTTTCTATTGTTACTTAATCCTCTTAGCATATGTTCATCTTCGATAACACATACGTAAGATAACATTGCATTATTCATGAGTTATACCAGAAGAGAACACAAGTCGAAAAGCTTATTGCATTTTCGCGCTTCTCCTGCCGGGCATGCGCAGAGCAATGTTCTGCAGACCACTACATTTCATGCTGAGATGCCCGCTATTAACAGTACGAGGAGGGCCGGTAACACGGAAAATTAACAGCTGCAGGTACGTGACCCAACACACGGAGTAATTACTCCAGCTCCCATATATACGTGTCCGATTATATGTTGCAACTGATTTACAATTGGGAACGCAGATGGTAACATTAAATGATAATAAATGTATAAAAACCCTAGATATACAACTGAATTCTTATCACATTTAATTTTCTTGTTTATTTTCTTATATTCAAGTATTTAACGGAAACTATCACAGACATTTTTTAATTTAAATGATTTAATATTCCCTATTATTGCTTCCATGACTTGAACTTAAATTGGCATATACATTTTAGATATATTTTAAAATTATAAACTACAAGTCAATAAGATTTATCTATTGTTTCGTATCTTTGAAACTTGCACATTTTCAAGTATATTTTGTGCAAAATTACTTTTGTTTATAATAATTCAGTTCGTTGTTATTTTCACATTATTGTCCAAGAGAGTGCTACTCCTATATTTACTGATACGTTTTTCTATTTCTTTTTTAAAATATTTCACAATACACAATATAAGTTCCTAGCTATTTAACTGGTATCTGATAGTGCAAATATTTTATAATCGTATTTACATTAATCTTTAATTTAAATTGATATTAATAACATAGTTTTAATTTTTTTAAAAAATAAACGTGCAAGGTAGGGAACTTTGTGTATAAATTATCTTTATTTTTTTTAAAAAAACACGTAATTGTATCAATTTAAAAAATGTATTGCAAATTTATGTACCTAATGAAATAATTATATTACAGAAAATCACAATTACAAATTTGACATCTTTCATTACACATGTTTTTTCCCAGATATCCAGTCAGAAATTACTTGGGTCATAAAGTACTCATTTTAATATTAGATTTGTCCTTTCTTCTTCTTAAATCCTCTCAGGTATTCCCTCTCAATTTTCTGGTCTTCTTGGCACAATAGTTAATGCGGGCTTTGTCGGAATTCTTGACAAATTCTTCCATATACTTTCCAATCTCCTCATAATCTCCGATTCTGTTTATCGCAATTGAAATGACAAACCGCGTACATTTTAGCATTCCTTGGGGATTTTTATTTTATTTATTTATGGACGCTCTTTAACAGCTCTGGTCATCAGCGTTCCTTGGGGATTGCCAATCCCAATTGTGATGTCTTGAGACACCATGACCAGATGATACCATTGATGAATTCACGTCTTATCATGCAGGCATTTGGCAAACATTTCAGGAAATGTTAAGTTCATCGTCTTTAGTGGCATCTGAAAGGAAACTAAGGTATTGCCTGGACGATCATTTTGTCCAGAGACCTCTTTATTTTAGGTATCCTTTTCTTTATGACACGGGTTTGACCACCACGGGTGGCCGAGTGTCCTCATAACTGGAAAATGCCGGTGAGATATACTAAACTTAGGGCTGGAACGTTTCCTTCCTTAAAAAAAAATCCTTTCAATATATATATATATATATATATATATCATTTCATTTCATGTATCATCAGTGTCCACCGCCTGTGATGCCTCAGTAGTAAAAACGGGCGTTAAACACTATTCAAAAAAAAAAAAAAAAAATACGACACAGGACACAAGATTTAAAATCCCATCCAGTGAAAGAGTATCGGGAATTCTACATTCTGAAAAATATATTTACTCCATTCGGGTTTGAACCCACGAACCTTGGGCCTAGAGTGCGCTACCACCAATATATTTCTGAAATCGTTAGGTATCCTACCTACATCAGTATCTGCCACCCCATAAATCTGGTCGCCCTTTATAATCCATAATCAGGTGATGGCCATGCTAACGGGCCTCTTCGACCAATCCTACGCTTACTAAGGTCTGGATAACATCTGTCTTTGCCGTTAAGAAAACCTGGAAAATACCTCAGTGAGGAAGAGGGTCGAACTTCTGACTTCATGAGTCCGTACCTTAACATTTCGGCCGTATTGTTGGTATGGAAAAATGGATAATACTCCATCATGCATAAAGTACACACGTGGCCTTGTACTCTCATACGTACAACCAGAGCTAACTGGTATAAGAATGACACGTATCAGCGTTTGTGCGCTGCAGAGATAATCACTATCAATAAGAAAAGGGTCAATGGGTCGAAAAGGAAAGGCCTGAAAAAACGCACACGAGTAAGCATATATCTTGGATCCCTGTTTATTATATTCTGCTGGGCCGCAATAAATAATTGGGTCATGTCTCAAAAGATATTTATTTCCAAATATATGTTCACGGAACATTTGGAATTGCTGTGAAAGTTTGTGACACTTATTTAAACATCCTGTATTTACAGCAATACATTAGACTTATAACAACTATCATGTTAATTAGACATCTCTTAAAATTCATGAGGGTTTCTACACTGCAAAGATCACATGAATATTTAGTTTAAGCTCTAAATGCAGGTGTAGACCATTGTGTTCTTATATGCTATATAATCACACGTTATACACTTGCCAACTGATGGGACTTAGAAATCTAATTCAATTGTGCGATAGTTTACACCTCAGCTACTAAGTAACCTGCACGGGTGGCCGAAGTCGTTAAGGCGCAGACTCGTGAGGGGGAGGTCTGGGGTTCGAATCCTGCCAGGATCGTCCTCCCTGACTGAGGTTTTTTTTTTTTCAGGTTTTCCTCATTGCTCATGAATGGCAAAGGCCCTAAACTTAGGCCTGCGACGTCTCCTTCCTTAAAAAAACCTTTCCCAACATATCATTTCGTCTCATGTATCATCAGTGTCCACTGCCTGTGGTGCCTCAGTAGTAAAAACGGGCGTTAAACATCATTAAAAAAAAAGCCATTAAGTATAGCGTACCTGGCGGTATGTCACTTCACATTACAAAAGAAGCTGGGCATTGTCGTCCTTCTCGGCTAAACAGACATTGTAATATCGAGAAACATGTTCTGATTGCCGCTATTAAATCTGATATTTGGTAATGTTTTCCTTTACATTCCTTAGCCACAACTTGTGCTAATTTCGGGAGTGATTTTGTTGCCCAGGATTCATAATTTGCACCAATGTCCTTTTTCACTTCTGGTTTTTTGCTTTGCATTAAATCAATGGATTAAAAGTTATGTAATGACTTTTAATTTGCAGTTCTATAAAGAGGTAATTGCTTGCAAAAGATTTGAGTTGATTTCGCATGCACACAAGCTTATTTGTATCTACTCATAAAAGTACGTTGTTTTACAGTCAACTGTCTCACCATCTTGAACATATATTGCCTTGAGACCGGCAGGGAACATGTTCAGAAAGAGGAGATAATCAAATACATGGCAAGAGGAGGTAGCGTTGAAATATACGGGTGTCGCTGGTTGCGGTACACCTAGTAGCCTTGTTAGCGGACAAGGTTTATAACTAAAATCCCGTAGTTATGTCAGGATAACAACCAATAGGCATTTACTATGCAATTCATGCAACTTCCTTACCAAATTAAATATCTCATTACTCAAAGATCTTTAAGTTGTGTATTTGTAGAAATATTCACTTAAAAGTGGCATTAATGTAGAAAAGAACTACGTTATTATACCTATATCTGTACATAAATAAAGAGTTTTACAGAATTATATTCACTTTTTAAATATTATATTGATCTAAGAGGAAGTCATATTTCCGATTTAGATTAAAGCCGTAATACCAACCGTTACCTAAATGTTTGTGACTGATCATTAAAGTTTAGCACCGTTTGTGCCTTTCATTTGTACTTTCAATATTGAACGGTGGGTTAGTCTATTAAAAAAAATGCACCAAGTAAAAACTTATAGAATTTACTCACATGTTTTGACTTGAAACACATCAAAAATGTTATAGTGCATTTGTCAAAAGTTCTTCTGTATAATATTTCTGTATATATTTCTTCCTTGTATCATTGTATATCACCTTTTATGAGCCACGTTAAATATAATTAGCTAGCATATAACAAAGTCATTCAGATGATATCTAAAGTTACGGTATACAAGCGGTACATCTGGTACTCTTTATAAGCACTTTGTATCATTATCCTTAAAAACGACTCGTCATTCTCGGCTTAGGAAGCGTGAATAGAGCAACAGGAGCCTAAAGAATAACACAGCCATCTTGAGAGAACTACTGCAACCTACTTCCCTACAAGTTTTGTACACGAGTAGTGTTAATAGATTAAATAATACACAGTGTATTTTGGCAACAGGGTTTCATATATCTCCAAGTTAGTGCTTACACTTAAAATTGGAATGTTCCGCAGACAAAATAGTAAAGCATACCTGCAAATACCACGATTAAAAGTATTAGGCTCTCATAAGAAACGTTGCCTTTTTGGTATTAGGCTAGTAAAAATTTAATGGTTTTCTGTTGTTTGACTGTGTTAGTAACAAGATGCATTGGTTATTATTGTGAGCATATCAGTCGTCGGTTGTTAGTACACAATCATAAAATGAAAGTAACAAAGTTTGAAATTAGAGTCCTTCTAAAACACTGATGGAAACAAGATTAAAAGCTGCTGCTGGTTCGAAGAATATATGAGAGGAGAAAAAAGGTGTCGGTGAGATTTCTCAGTTCTGTAAGACTTGAGGTATGGAATATTGGGAATACCCACAGAGTTTTGGGAGAAATTCCTCAAATGAGCACTCGTAGGCTGTCTGAAGAAGTTGGCGAATCAAAAGATACCATACGTTGCCACATTAAGGCACTTAAAATCTTACAGAAGTTGTAAATCTATACCTCAGAAATTTACACCTGAACAGGCCCAACACTGAGTAGATATCTGTTGTCAACTTATTGCAAATCCCAAGGATTATGGATTTATTAGCAGAATTGTGACGCGTGATGAAAAATGAATACATTGTCGCAACCCTGATACCTCGAAACAGTAGCTCGATCCCATCAGCCTGCCAAAGTCATCAAGCCAAATCGGTTTGATCTCCTACCTCTATATTAATAATATTATATTATAAATATTACTACATTACTACATTAATATAATCACTTTCGTGCCATTTGTAGTTAATCGTACCTCCATACAAGAAACGCTGAACATTTCTGAAGACTTAAAGGCCATCCATGGAAGTGAAAAGCACATAATCGTTAATAAATCGTGTTATATCCAAATTCAAGAATATTTTTAAGATTCTGCCTGATAACCCGGTCCTTTCTCTTTGACTAAAGAAGTGTCACAAAACTCCAGCACTTTACCGATATTCCGAAGCATAGCAGTGGGATATGTTGACATCATCTATAATCGACATTTAATTACCAGTTCCTTTAATAAGTCAAACAATCATCAGAGTCATAAATTATCCTTTTCCCACCACTTCCACTCTTCGAATACCATCACAGTCTGGTGGAATTTTGTATGTGTAGTTCACTGGAAATTTGTTCCAAACAGCAGTATAGTAGATGGAAATTTTTTCTAACAACTGGAAGGAATTCATGAAATTCTGAGACAGAGATACCCAGCATTAGTTAATCGAAATACACTTCTCTTTCAGCAGGATAATACGAGACCCTATACCTCTCGAATACTCGTGGAAAAAAATCAAAATTATAAGAGATCGAACTGCTACCACACCCAGGATATAACTCTGATCTTGTGCCTTCATTCCTCCGAAAGCTTCGAAGCCTTGGATGTGGGTATCACCGAATTCTTAGCATCAAATTCCAGAAATTGGTACAGTCGCTGGATAACAAACCTCGATGAAAGGTGGCTCAAGCCTATAGATTGCAATGACCTTTAATTGAAGATATGTGTTTGGTGAATATTTAATAGCATAATGAGCTGTTTTAACAAAGCAAATGTTTAGAAAAACGAATAACAAGTACAAGTAAAAAGAAAACTACTACACGGTCCATAAAATTATACAACCTACAACTATGATTAAATGCAGTTTTTGCTACAGAAGCACCACAGATGGAAGATATATTGGGAAAGGGTTTGTTTTTAAGGAAAGAAACGTTCCAGGCCTAAGTATAGAGTACCTCCCCGGCATTTGCCATTTATGAGGACTAAGAAAAACCAGGGAAAAACCTCAGTCAGGGAGGATTTCCTGGCGGGATTTGAAACCCAGAGCTCCCGCTCACGAATCGGCGCCTTAGCAATCTCGACCACCCGTGGCGGTCAACATACAAGTGAAAGAACACTAGTGATAATTGTGATAGTATTGGTAATAGAGGTTCTAGTGCTAGTAGTAATTGTATTGGTAGTTAACTGTAGTAATGCGATAGGAGTTGCAGTAGTGGTAGTGGTCGTACTGATAGTAGTACTAGTGGTGGAATGGTAGTTGTGGTAGTAATAACGGTATTGATAGTGGGTAGAAATAGTAGTAGCAATAGTAATGACAGTAGTATTAGTACCTAATTGTGGTAGTATTTGTAGTAATATAGTAATAGTCATAGTAGCAGTAACAGTTGTGGTAGTGATAGTAGTGGTGGTAACATTAGTGGTATTAGTAGTGCTAGTACTAATAGTAGTAGTAGTTGTGGTAGTGGTAGTAGTAGTGTTAATGGACTTAGTAGCATAGTAGTAGTAGAAGTAATACTAGTGGTAGGAGTAGTGGTAATAGTACCAGTAGCAATAGTAGTAACAGTAGTAATGGTAGTAGTAGCAATAGTAGTATAGTAGTAGTAGTACTAATAGTAGTAGTAGCAGTAGTACTAATAGTAGTAGTACTAGTAGTAGCAGCAGTAGTACTGGTAGTAGTAGTAGTAGTAGTAGTAGTAGTAGTAGTAGTAGTAGTAGCAGTAGCAGTGCTAGTAGTAGTAGTAGTAGTAGTAGTAGTAGTAGTAGTGGTGGTAGCAGTAGTGGTAGTAGTAGTAGTAATAGTAGTAGTAGTGGTAGTAGTAGTGGTGGTAGTAGTAGTAGTAGTAGCAGTAGTAGTGGTAGTAGTAGTGGTGGTAGTTGTAGTGTAGTGGTACTAGTAATAGTAGCAGTAGTAGTGGTAGTAGTAGTGGTAGTGGTAGTAGTAGCAGTAGTAGTAGTAGTAGTAGTAGTAGCAGTAGTAGTAGTAGTAGTAGTGGTGGTAGTAGTAGTAGTAGTGGTACTAGTAGTAGTAGCAGTAGTAGTGGTAGTGGTAGTAGTAATAGTAGTAGTAGTAGTAATAGTAGTAGTAGTGGTGGTAGTAGTAGTGGTGGTAGTTGTAGTAGTAGTGGTACTAGTAATAGTAGCAGTAGTAGTGGTAGTGGTAGTAGTAGTGGTAGTAGTAGTAGCAGTAGTACTAGTAGTAGTGGTAGTAGTAGTAGCAGAGTAGTAGCAGTAGTACTAACAGTAGTAGTAGTGGTAGTAGTAGTAGCAGCAGCAGTAGTAGTAGTAGTAGTAGTAGTAGCAGTAGTACTAGTAGTAGTAGTAATAGTAGTAGTGGTAGTAGCAGTAGTACTAGTAGCAGTAGTACTAGTAGTAGTAGTTGTAGTAATAGAGTAGAAGTAGTAGTTGTTGTAGTAGTAGTAGTAGTAGTAGTAGCAGTAGTACTAGTAGCAGTAGTACTAATACTAGTGGTTGTAGTAATAGAGTAGAAGTAGTAGTTGTTGTAGTAGTAATAGTAGTAGTAGCAGTAGTAGTAGTAGTAGTAGTAGTAGCAGTAGTACTAGTAGTAGTAATAGTAGTAGTGGTAGTAGCAGTAGTACTAGTAGCAGTAGTACTAGTAGTAGTGGTTGTAGTAATAGAGTAGAAGTAGTAGTTGTTGTAGTAGTAGTAGTAGTAGTAGTAGCAGTAGTACTAGTAGCAGTAGTACTAATAGTAGTGGTTGTAGTAATAGAGTAGAAGTAGTAGTTGTTGTAGTAGTAATAGTAGTAGTAGTAGTAGTAGTAGTGGTAGTACTAATAGTAGTAACAGTAGAAGTAGTAATACTAGTAGCAGCAGTAGTAGTAGTAGCAGTAGTAGAAATAGTAGTAGTAGTAATAGTAGTAGTAATAGTAGTAGTAATAGTAGTAGTAGTAATAGTAGTAGTAATAGTAGTAGTAGTAATAGTAGTAGTAGTAATAGTAATACTAATGGTGGTATTAGTCGAGGAGATGGCAGCAATAGTGCTTTGGCCTAGGTACTAATTTTACCAGCTGAGGCACTGATTTTATTCTCGATCAAAACAAAGTGCTTAGAAATATATCTTTTAAAGCTATACCTCGAATGCCAAGAAATTTAGATACTGATGAATTCCGAGTTCTCACTCGTCATCACTAATTTATTTAGTTAACTGTGGATAATGCGTGCATTTGAGCAAGGCCTCTCAGTCACAAGGGAAAAACAATTACTAAAATAAATAGAAAACCAATAATATAAATTTAGCCAAAGATAGTAATGGGTGAGTATAATAAAACGAGATTCATTTTTTTAAATAAACGTAATTTATTATTTCCGAAATAATAGAAGATATTATTTAATGAATGTGTTACCAAAGAAACATATATAAATAAAAAATAATGTTCTGCAGCTTTTAAGAAGAAATATTAAGAAAATGGAGTACAAAACAGATCAAGAAAAGGAAGAATTAGAAATAGCATCGCATATAAAACAGCTGGTATATAAAGAAAAAGAGCAAGTATTTTAAGAAAGATAGCACTAAAACAAAATATTGCAGACGGAGTAGAACTTGTAAATAATATTACAAAATAAAAATCAAATAAAAGAAAAGGCATGAAAATTGTAAAATATGTGAACGTTGAAAAGAAAAGGTGAAAGTTAAAGAAAACATTAAATAAGAAGAAGCAAATAAAATATGTAATAGGCCACAAATGTCATAAAGTAGAGGAAGAGGAATGGTCTTGCTGCAGCTCTGCCCTGTTTATGAAGAAGGCTTCGTGGGAACGTTTCCCCTCAATTAAATCAGCATAGTAAAATTCACATCATCATATATCCTTTTTATTTCCTTGATGAAAAGTTCTGCCAGGCGCAGCTCACAGCTTGAGATGATGAGCCACCCTCGCATCGGGAGCAACCAATGCCATTAACCTCCGACGTCGGCACACACTCAAGTGTTGTATGTTTTATGTACAGTGGCGTAACTGCTAAACTTTATTACTGTATATCTCAATGACTGTGAATCTATTATGAGGGTAGCATATCAAAATTCTTAATAACACTTTTTACTTATAGTGGGAGCGTGGTACAATTAAATGTCCTATAAAAGTATTGAAAAGGCACCACTTTCAATGTATTTAGAAACGAAGTTCATATAAAATATCATAGGTACAACCAGGGAGGAAGAGTCTATAAAGGCTGTAAGGCTAAGCCCACCAAGTCGAACTGAAATATTTTCTTCTTTAGACTAGTGCACTGTCTGTGACGTAAATAGCCGATCATCAACAATACTGTCGAAGGCTCTGCCTGTCTAGCTCAATGTTCCAAGGTGTATGGAGTTTTCGTTACTGTGTAGGCTAATCCTGGTCTTTTAATTCTGTTTGCCCTATTTCGGTATTTTGTAGAACCTAGTCAATCATAAGGAAAAGGTTGCAGAATATATTAATTTAAAATATGGTATTTCGATATTACGGTAATATAGAATGCGATTCTGTTATTTTAATAGTAAATTACTAACTACTTTTAAAATTCATTCTTAAACTGATTCAACCATATTTTAGTCTACACTGAGGATAGATTGGTAACTCTTCACGTTAGCCATTCATAGCTATTTTCTCTTTAATTCTACGTAAATTTCATCTGGAGAGGAATGGCCGGGTATCTTATCAATGTTATAAAGATAGCAACGGTAATTAGACAGCGAAACGTCAAGGAATTAATTTCAGAGTGACTGATGTACATGCACATAAAATTACCATGAAATTGAGCTCACATAAAGATATAAGGATTTTTGAATAATGCATATTAATAATTATCACAATGTCATCATCATTTATCATAACACTAAAAAGCTGTTTTCTTGATATATTTCACATAAATTATACTTTCCATTAATTTCGAAGTCCTATGTCTCAGCTCTCACTATAGAGCGGAAATAAATTTGAAAAATCAAAAGTACCACAGTTACTCGAAATGTAATAGAACAACATTTTCTGGTATTGACACCTTCGAGATCTTTGAAGAAATATGAAGATCAAAGAGATGGCGAGTGAATGCTATTTATAATATTTAATACCAAAGCATCCACACGGAACATCTTTACCTCCATTTAAGTACTTTCCGCTTTCAAGATTTTAACGAGCAATTTCATTCACCTGGACGGTAACCCAATTCATAAGTCTCGAAAGCGGACGAGATGTGCACATCATTTAATTGCGTCACTACTTTATTACTATTAAATAAAAATATGTAAATGTAACAACTTTCACAATGTAAAGTATTTCTAACTATGACATTCTGAAGATAAAGGGTATCAGATGTAATGTTTGACACGAAGCCGCTGCGACCACTCAGCGGGTAAAATTGGATGTACATGTGGAAAATAATATGGCGAACTTATCAATTCCGCAGGTGCAAAATAAATATTTGCTTGAGAAAACTTGTGTTTACTTTGGTTCATAGGAAAAGAGGAAGATATTTCGTACTTCTGTCTTGTTCAAGAACTGGCCGTTCGTGCCTGCGCCCCCCATTGGGGGAACTCCGAGAGAACACCGGACAACCAGAGTCCGGAGACTGTCAAGCTTGGATATAGATGGACATTGTTTCCAGATGAAAAACTCTGACTCCGACGGAACCCCCCCTCCAAAAAAATCCAAAGATTTCAGAAGCGGTAATTCCATACCAACCGCTTTCCAAAAGGCAAGTCACCATCACATTGCACACAGCACCAACCCGCGTCGCTTGGCATTTTGGACGCTATAACAGAACCAACGGAATTAATTGAGGTGAAATACCTATAGGAAATTTCATTAAAAGGAAACACTCATCCCAGTGACCAGGGGAAACCAGAAAAAATCCCAAAGTCAGGATGAGCTGCCCAAAAAGAATTGAACCAGGAACCTCCAGAATGCAAGTCTCAAGCTCTATCACCTGAGCCTTTAGACCCTGACCGCTTTATGTGACTTTATTTTATATACCCGTTGTTTCTGTAATGGATGATACAAACTTTCAATGATTTGTTTATTTGTTTTATTCACGACGGTCTTTAACATCTCAGATCACAGCGTTCCATTCAATTCAGGGTGTGAAACGGCCGAAAATTTTAGCCCTTCTTTTAGGCTTGAGGTTTTTTTACGTGCCGTAAATCTACGACATGGGATCCACGACTGTTCTTCTTAGGTTGTGAGAGCTACAAGTATAACAATAGGGGTGGGCATCCAAGAAAGTATGTAGGCGATATCATGGGGTTGGGAAAGAATGCAATGTAAATGGCCTGAATTTTAAACTTTATTGCAACACATTCCACTTGCTCGTCAAGACATTTAATACAACATGATGAGGCCACGGCTCATTTTTCACATGGTGCTTGTGAACACTTTAATCAGACGATCTCTGAAATGTGGATAGGAAGAGGAAGGTCCCTTTCGTGTCCCGCTTGTTCACCTGACCTAAACTCACTTTTTTCCTGTTTAGTCTTGTGAAATATCTTGCTTATGAGATAATTGTAGAAATTGAAGAGGACCTGTTAGCAAGAATTCCAGCTGCTGTGACATAGCAACAATGACTTCAGGGTTGTTCGACCAGCTATCGTAAATACTTTCGCAGCTTGTGAAAATAGAGCAGATATCATAAAATGATTACATGTATAAAGATTCGTAATTTTTTTTTTTTTTTTTTTTTTTTTTTTTGCATAGGATCACAAAACAAATTTGGCGTATAACTTGCGACTGAGGCATTTCCGGACCGATTGCAATTAATAAATTTACCGTTTATATCAGCAGTACGGAACATCCAGTATGTGTATATAAATAAAGTGCTAACTTAACGAGTGTTGCAAAGGTGAAAGAACATTGTTTGACATGTCTGTTAACGCTAATATGATAACTCTGGTTAAAAAGATATAGTAATAGTTATTTCAAGTGTAGAAATTTCTTTTTGGAAACGCCAGTTTATCAAAGAGACACAAGATCATGTAGGTATACCGGGATTTAGTTATAACTCCTGTCCGCTCATGCAATGTTTTGCACCTCGGCTAATTGTCCTGCAGCCGACGGCGTTCGTACTTTAAAAGTACTCCGTTTCCTAAAAACTATAAAACAATGTTAAATGTAAAATATATTGGAATTATCGTACTGTCAAGGGCAAAACACAATATATTTTATTTCATTACTAATGTTTTTATTTATATCCGAAACCCCCACTTGCGCTAATTTCGGGAGTTTTTTTCTTGGCGAGAGTTCAAGATATACGCCAGTTTTCTCTGTTAAAACTGTACAAATTTTACCGTAGTTTTATTTCGTATTTAACCAGACATTCAAATTTGTACATAATATCGCGATGTGCAGGTCTGGAACAAGGCAATTAATGAGGTAAATGATGAATAAAATCTGCATTATAGAATTGAATATTATTTAAAATAACGTTTACATAAAAAATGCTTTATAAATTATCTAACCTTTCGCGAATGAGTGTATACTGCCATGAGACCTGCAGGGAACAGGTGATGTTCAAGGGCACGAGGAAGAGAAGATGAATGTAAAATGAATGAATATATGAATGAGTGTATTTATTCAACTTTACAACCTTCGCACCGGTTCACCGAACCGTACATGTCTTTCATAATACACAATAAGCAGTTAAAATAATAATGGTAGCAATAACCTTAATAATAATAATAATAATAATAATAATAATAATAATAATAATAATAGTAGTAGTAATAGTAGTAATAGTAGTAGTAGTAGTAGTAATAGTAGTAATAGTAGTAATAGTAGTAATAGTAGTAGTAGTAGTAGTAGTAGTAATAGTAGTAGTAGTAGTAATAGTAGTAGTAGTAGTAGTAGTAGTAGTAATAGTAGTAATAGTAGTAATAGTAGTAGTAGTAATAGTAGTAGTAGTAGTAATAGTAGTAGTAGTAGTAGTAGTAATAGTAGTAGTAGTAATAGTAGTAGTAGTAGTAGTAGTAGTAATAGTAGTAGTAGTAATAGTAGTAGTAGTAGTAGTAGTAGCAGTAGCAGTAATAGTAGTAGTAGTAATAGTAGTAGTAGTAGTAGTAGTAATAGTAGTAGTAGTAGTAATAGTAGTAGTAGTAGTAATAGTAGTAGTAGTAGTAATAGTAGTAGTAGTAGTAGTAGTAGTAGTAGTAATAGTAGTAGTAGTAGTAATAGTAGTAGTAGTAGTAGTAGTAGTAGTAGCAGTAGCAGTAATAGTAGTAATAGTAGTAGTAATAGTAGTAGTAGTAATAGTAGTAGTAGTAGTAGTAGTAGTAGTAATAGTAGTAGTAGTAATAATAGTAGTAGTAGTAGTAATAGTAGTAGTAGTAGTAGTAATAGTAGTAGTAGTAGTAGTAGTAATAGTAGTAGTAGTAGTAATTGTAGTAGTAGTAATTTCAATATTAGCTTCATATACACACATACACAATATGGAATCCTTCCCTCTCGTCAGTGGAATAAGTAAACACCATACATACATAATTTTTTTTTTAATTCAATTTAGTTGCTCCCGGTTTTCAGCCTTTTCAGACCTGATCTGTCTCACCTTCCACAAGAATTTGTCTACCTGCTCCTCATCCTTGCGTGCCAGCATGCCTGTTGCCCTCTGATGGAAAAGGAGATGGAAGCGGAGATAAGGTAGGCCCCGCCGGCTGTGGGACTCCTAGTGACCGAGACGTAACTCACCACGTGAGCGGATAAGTTTTACAGCTAAAGCATTATATATGAACATCGTAAATGTATGCGCATTTCATTTTCTGATAGCTTAACACTCAGATAATATTTTTACAACATCAATAAATTCTGCTGGAAGCAATCTTCAGGGTTAATTTTTGCGTCTTATCTATCTCGGATTAACTTAGCTCGTAGTCTTGCTTACTTAATATTGGCTATTTCTCCTATATGCATTAATAGTTTTCACGTTAAGGGCCTACATATTACATTCGGAAATATTTTAAATGATTATACATACAAATATTATTAATGATGATGGTTTTTATTTCAATATTTCAGCAATATATATTAACTACCGTATATTGATAAATTAATGTAACAAATGTTTCTGTGTCGAGGTTAATTATTTGCCAATTATATGTTTATACAAAAGCTATACTTACAACAATTTCGTAAAACATTCAAACACAGAAAAAGGTGGGTTGGTGAAAACTATCAACCACAATGCTCTCCAGGTTGTAAAGAAACAGGTTTCATGTTGTTTGTTCTAATCAGAGTATCCTGTCTGAACCACTTGCTCTTTTGCTTCTATAAAGTGCATTATTATATTCCATTTAGTCAGAAAAAGATCTAAAACATATTTTTTCTGATTAGACTTTGTCATTTATGTACATATTTTATACACATATTCAAACGCTAGTGTTGAAAATGTATAACAGAATCATTGGATTTCGGTAGTTCGGTCCTGCTCAAGAACTAGCGTTTGTGCCTACGTCTTCAGTGGAAGCAGCTTCAGGATGAAGGGACTACGTGTGAGAGACATTGGGTGGCTAGGGATCCGCGGACTGTGGGGCATGAACATAGACGGAATCCCTATCAATGTTTCCAGATACAGCAACCCGACGCCGGCAGAAACCCAGTTCTACGGAGTTCCAGCCCCTCAGAAGGCCGTTTCTATACCAAACGCCGCGGCAGAAACCTATCCCAAGAGCAAGTCACTGCCATATGCACACAGCAGCAGCCCACATTACCTAGCACTTTCGATTTTACAACAGAATCAAAATGAGATGAATTATAAGAGTAGAAAATTCGTGGAAAGGAAAAAGATCCATCCAAAAATCAGGATGGCCGGCCCCAAGGAATCCCCAAATTAGTCTCAAGCGTTATCTCCCGAGCCTTCCCCTTGGTATTGCCCATACATTTTAGATACAGCACAGGCTTTCCCGCTCACGAAGTGTTTCTGTCTCGGTTATTATGCGTGCTGCAGCCGCCGGCATCCGTACTTACTTCCTAAATCGTGTGCATACAGTTTTGTCTTATGAAAGATGCTAAAACGGCCATCCTCCCTCGGTTAAACAATCACTATATTGACAAACTGTATTATGGCCAACACAATTAACATTAGCCACCGTTATGCTTAGATTTATGCAGTGCAGAGAAAAATATTTTCAGCGTGGTTGGTATTTTATACGGTGCATGGGCTTATCTAAAAAAAATGTTCTTTCGTTACACAATTTTCTAAAAATTGAAGCGTTTTTTATATGTTACTATATTTCGACAATTAATTAGCTATCCTTTAAAATTTTATCGCACGTTTAGAGAAGAGCAAGACTGACTCTGGGGGAACAGAGCCGGTAAGCGCTTTGTCCACAGCTCGTGACTTTTAAAATAAATAGCATTGTACTGTAAACCACAAAATTATACATAAATTTAACCCAGATTTTCTGTCAAACACTCACAGATACCTAAAATGAAAGATTAGAATTTTTTTTTTTTTAATATATTGTAGCCTATTGTCAATATCAAGAAATAAAAAGAATCGTATATGCAATTAAATTTTATTAAGAAAATACAAACGATAGAATTTAAATATTTTAAAGAATGTGTAATGAAATAAAAGCTTCATCCAAGGCTTATGTTATTAGTAAAAAATCGCAGAATATACATATTTATAGAATATATTACATGCATTTGTATTCTTATTACATGAACAAGAAAATACAATTTAATTTCAATCGCTTGAGATGAAAGTGAACCCCCCTAATAACTTATTCATTAAATTTATTAAAGTTGTCAAAAATGTCAGTCACAGTTTTATCGCCAACGTGTTTTCTTTATAAAAAGCTTTAACATAAATATATGACTGATGAACCTTATCAGGTTCATGCACAAGTTCTTAGTGTTCTTTTTTTTTTTTGTGGGGGGACTATGATAAAAAGTGTTTACTTGAGATGAACAGCATACAGAAATTAATCAAAGACCCGTTATCTTTGATTCTCTCCCAATTGGATAGATATGGTGGATGTGTTCACGAGCTAACCGGTAACGAGCAAGCAGAGATGCACAAATTGCCACGCACCACCCTACACCGAATTTTTTTAACCTTGCCATGGAGTTCAAGTGTCGGACGATGGTTGATTGGTTCATCATATCTGCTGATTCTTGGATTGACTGGCGTAGATAAGCACTGAATAAAGTGTTCAGAAGTTTAACGTGTATATAATTAGTTTGACATGCACTTAATTAGATTTACTTGTATTTAATTAGGCAATTACTTGTGTTTAATTTCATTTCCATTTATTTAATTAGACTTACACGACTTTATTAGGTTGAAATGTATTTAATTAGACTGGCAGGTATTTAATTTCTTTCCCCTTTATTAAATTAGGCTGACATGTTTTCATTATGTTGATATATATTTAATTAGGTTGACAAGCATTTCAATAGGATGAAATGTATTATATTAAGTGGGCATGTATAATTGTAACTATAAGCTATACATATTATTATTTCACTATTTTCCTACTGACACAATTGCAGATTGAATACATACATTAGAATACAAACGAATACAGTTTTAAGTATAATATTTCGCTATTTTAGTTGTACTGCGATAATATGGAATGACGGATATTTCATTTTAACAGTCAATATAATTAACTTAAGCTATTTGTATTTGAAACGAATTGATAAACTGTCCTAATTTTATTTTGGGACCGCGTCCAAGTGATAGGTTGGTAGCTCTTACCTATTTTCCCCTCCATTTCTAGATCATTGTCAACTATTAGTAAAACATGCCTTACTAAGATTATAGAGCAAGGAAGGTAAATGTTCAGTGAGGCATCAAGAATTTATTGCAGGAGTGATTGATGCATATGCACTGAATAATAATTTACATTATAGATGGTCACAATGACATAATTTTGAACACGAAAAAAGTATGTCTACAAAGCCATTTCGTAGTATGCTTAACAAAAATTTTATTTTTATTAATTTCGACGTCCCATGTTCAGTCTACTCTCACTAATTGTCAAGCTTCACCATTATTTATTCTAAATGGAAGTCATTAAAGGCTTCACCAGCTCTATATGGCGTGTCAGTTTTAATTAGATCGTTATTGTAAAAAGTAGATAGAAACTGAGATCAAAAAGGTGAACACACTTAACGTTAACTACGCTTGTAGCTACTGCCGGCCTTCACCAAGACCTCGTCGACCAAGCACAAGCAGGAGGTGGATATTTCGGTTGCCGCAGCCGCCACTGTGCAAGTGACCACACCCGTTACATACCAGGAGCCGGACGAGTCGTCTGTATCTCCGTCCGCCCGCTGTTCGCCTTGGGCCTCACGAAGAGCCGGGACCGTTGACCTTCATCCCAATACCACGGGGCCTTCCAGTAGGAGGAATCGTATTAATTACAAGACACAGTGCTATATGCGGCCTCGTGGAAAAACTGCTCAAAGCAACAACATGGCTTCAGAGAGAAGGCGTGTAAGACTGACGTCGTAGTTCTAGAAAAACATACTAGGACTTTTAAAAACTAGATTAGATTTAAACAAAACTCAAAATTGCAAGAATTTCCAATTATAAAACAACTGCTTTGTCTTGTGTCATTGGCTCATTTGAGCCGTCTTTAATTCTTTACATTGATTATCTCGAACATGGCTGTAATGGGGCTTAAAGAATTACATAACATTTTTCACATATTTACCTTTGATCAATGTTCGTTAAATTATTCCACAAAGCTATTTGGATGTTCTTTAAAATTTAGCTCCCCTATGCCTTTGAAAACTTTTCTATAATTCATTTGCATATTTTCTTTTTCGTTCATTGAGTAATTTTTGTTTCAACAGAAATAGTTTTAGTAAAATATACAAGGATTTTCAAAAGTAAAATGTAGCTTGAAATACTCATATTTATTATTAATTTTCAACACAGTTTGCTTACGGCCACGAGTGGCCGAATTCGTTAAGGCACGGACTGATGAGCGCAAGGTATGGAGTTCGATTCCTACCAGGACCTTCCTCCCTGGCTGAGGTTTTGCCCAAGTCTTCCTCAGTCCTCATAAATGGCAAATGTCAGGAATGTGCCCTAAACTTGGGTATGGAATACTTACATTCTTTTAAAAAATCCTTTCCCAGTTTATCATTTCATCTTATGTTATCAGTGCGTCAGACGTTAAACACTTAAAACACAACTTAAAAACTGTGATGCGGCAATGTCACACAACAAATAGAGTTTTCTGTATCCCATGACAATGGGTTTGTTTGTTTCTGAATGTTTGGGTTGAACTACTACGTAATAAAGTGTATGTTTTATTAATGGAAAGAAATTGTGTTACCTCTGCAAATTCTTATCGGATTTTTTTACTGTTATCACGAATGTACAATTTTTCATCAATCTTTCGGTGGTTTCATACCCTAAATGGTGTAAGAATTGGCCCTTGCAATTTGAACTCTTTTCAGAGACCTACAATATCGCCAGGTATTAACCCAGCAGATTGTTGGCTGAAGGTGAGTTGAGGCACACACTGTGGCAGAGATTTAAGAACATGAACACAGAGTTGCAGTTACTTGTACAGAATGAGCACATACAGCATCCAGGAAGAAGCTATGGCAATGAGTGATGACACAAAAGATATACTTTTTATGTATTAAGTTAGTACCAGGCTTTTTAAGATATATATGTGTTTTAAGATATATATATATATATGTGTGTGTGTGTATTTTAAGACATATAAGTATTTTAAAATGAATGAATAGTGTTTAACGCCCGTTTTTGCTACAGAGGCACCACAGGCGATGGACACTGATGATACATAAGATGAAATGATATATTGGGAAAGGATTTATTTTTAAGGAAGGAATCGTTCCAGGCCTAAGTTTAGGGTACCTCCCCGGCATTTGCCATTTATGAGGACTGAGGAAAACCTGGAAAAAACCTCAGTTAGGAAGGACGGTCCTGGCGGTATTCGAACCCAGACCTCCCGCTCACGAGTCCGAGACTTAACGACCTCGGCCACCCATGGCGGTATAAGTATTTTAAGATATATATGTGTTTTAAGATAAGTATTTTAAGATATATATGTGTTTTAAATATATGTATTTTAAGATATATAAGTATTTTAAGATATATAAGTATTTTAAGATACGTATGTGTTTTAAGATATATAAGTATTTTAAGATATATAAGTTTTTTAAGATATATATGTATTTTAAGATATATAAGCATTTTAAAATATATATGTATTTTAAGATAATATGTGTTTTAAGATATATATGTATTTTAAGATATATGTGTTTTAAGATATATATATGTGTATTTTAAGATATATATGTATTTTAAGATATATGTGTTTTAAGATATATATGTGTTTTAAGATATATATGTGTTTTAAGATATATATGTATTTTAAGATATATATGTATTTTAAGATATATATGTATTTTAAGATATATATGTGTTTTAAGATATATATGTATTTTAAGATATATGTGTTTTAAGATAAATATGTATTTTAAGATATATATATATGTGTGTGTATTTTAAGATATATATGTATTTTAATATATATGTTTTAAGATATATATGTATTTTAAGATATATATGTGTTTTAAGATACATATGTATTTTAAGATATATATGTATTTTAAGATATATATGTGTTTTAAGATATATATGTATTTTAAGATATATATGTGTTTAAGATATATATGTATTTTAAGATATATATGTATTTAAGATATATAAGTATTTTAAGATATATATGTATTTTAAGATATATATGTGTTTTAAGATATATATGTATTTTAAGATATATAAGTATATTAAGATATATGTGATTTTAAGATATATGTGTTTTAAGATATATATGTATTTTAAGATATATATGTGTTTTAAGGGAGAGTCCATTGCCAGTTCTTTGTTCTTATGAACTTGTGTGCGTTCTTCTCTTACATAGCGGTATTGTATCGTCCTTCCGAGACCGGGACGCCCGTAGAGTGTTATATGTTGTCCCGGTGATAAAGGATGCGGTGTACCAGGGAGGAGGGTCCTTAAACCTATGAGATGAATGAATTGAAAAAGTGTAGAAAATACGAATCCTATTTAATGCCTTTATTCATCCTCATAATGTTGGTGATCTCTCAAAGTGTTACTGGCTGAATGCAATATCCAGCGTTTCTGCCAGTCTTAACAATTATTTGAGGTCCTTCAGAATCGCCTCCGCAGCCATCACCATTGCTTCTGGTGGGTCGGTCTTGGTGGTGTAGTAGTAATCACACTTGACTCGTAGATCCAAGATGGTGGGTTTAATCCTTAGTCAAGGTCGATGGGTTTTTTCGGGCGTAAAAATCCTAGGTATAACTTCCTTCAGACGGGAAGTAAATCCGTGGGTCCGGTGTCGTAGATTTTTGGCCGCAAAAAGAAAGAAGAAGCCTCGGAGCAAATTTATGAATGAGTTAAATGGGACACTGATGACCTAAGATGTTAAAGAGCGTTAATCATAAATGATTTGATGACGGAAATTGCCTCCCACGAAGATGTTTCTTCAATTTAGAGAAAGAAAATCGCCAAACTGGATAAACATGGACAATGGGGAGAGTGTGGGGTGCATTTCACATTGATTTTTATAGGATATTTAGAAATAGTATTTGCGATATACGTCATGTATTATCCTGGCACGCTATCCAGTTTGCACGGAATTGTGGTCTCCCAGAGTTTTCAGAACATCTCTGTAGTGTTGCCCAGTTACAGTTGCGTGTGCAGGTACTACATGCTGGTAAAGCATTCCTTGAATATCGAAAAATGAGATGACCATAACTTCCGTAGCAGAGGTAACCACTTTTTTTCTCAGAATCGAAACGATGAGGCTACCTGTAACATCATCTCTAACTGCATGCAAATACGCAAACGAACGCTCTGTTATTCGGGAATCAGCAGTTTTAGAACTCACCATGCACAAACACGTCTCGTGTTAACAACGTGTGCGTGCACCCAGTGGCAATGTCACAATTTCTGAAAGTGTCCTTAATGAAATTAGACGATCCTCTCTCACAATGACGGCAGCGGTGTTTTCTTCCGTTAGAGCACAAACTGGAGGACCTCATTGCCGTCAGCCTTTAAACATTTTAAACTACCTTCGAACTGTTCTATAGGGAAGAACAAAAACTTTTATGTCGACGGTTGCATTCACCTCAGCTGAAGATTTATTTGTTGAGGGATTTCAGAGCAGCATATTCGTCAAGTGTCACGTCCATTGACGGAACTGAACGTGTCCCAACTTGTACACCTCTCGAATTGAGAATCGCAAATGAAAAAATGAAACTAGTACCGCGTGTTCATTACACATTATTTCAGCATTTAAAAATAGAAATTACGCATTAAAAAGTTTGATCTCTGTTTATTGAACAACCCTCGTATATGCTGGTATATGCTTTTTTTTTCATGTTAAAATAGTTCAATGAGCACAGATTACAATTATTGTGTAACAAAATAGTTTAGTTTTTCGGCTATACCCGAATTTTTAACAAATTGGTTCACCAAGGGCTAGAAATTTTGGTAGTAGCATCGTCTTTCGAAATATTCTGGGAATGAGCCATAAATTGCAAACCAATGGTCCATCTTTCGGTCAAAGTCCTTAATAGGCATTGCTCTTGCTCTTTACAGCATTGCAGACGAACACGTGTTGTAAAATGGCATTTATCAGTGTACGATAGTTAAATTATTTGTGCGGGAAGTATGCCAGCAATAGATATTTATAGAGACATGACGATCTTTATTCTAGAGGATTAGTTAAATTACGTAGCAGCAAAGAAGAATATTGCGGTACCTCAGTCCTGCCCAAAGACTGGCGTTTGTCCCTACGCCAACAATGGCAGCACACTCGGGAGGAAGGGATGAGTTGAGAGAAACACCGGTTGGCCAGAGACATTAGAGGACGCCGTTAACATTTTTGTAGATAGAACCACCAGAAGCCGGCGGACCTCCTTTAAGGAGTTCAAGCTCGTATCGTTTTAATACCAGACGCCAAAGCAGAAATCTTTACAAAGCGCAAGCCACCGTCAAGCGGCACACAGAACCAGTCTACCTTGTCCTGGTTCTTTCGACTCTGTAGCAGAACCAACAAAATGAAGTGAGAAGAAATGGTAGAATGAAAATGTCTGTAAAGTAAATATATACGCCTAAGCGACAAGGGAAAAACATGAAAAAACCCGAGGTTAGCATGACCGGCCCCAATAGATTTGAACTCGAATCCTTCCGAAAGCGAATCCACTCAGTAGAAGGCGCCATCCTTTTCAATCGTTTTTAAATGATCCACTTAGTTCAAACGCGGTAGTGAAAGCTTGAAATGCGACTCGCGAACCGAACGAGCAAACTCTGTCACCTAGCAGATATTGTAGAAAAAGAAAAATTTATTATAACGGGGGATTGCCAATTAAAGATGTCACTAAATACTGAAGTTATAGGCATTTTAGAAAAAGAGGTATTTCACACTGTGATGCAGAAGTTATAATAACAACAACAATAATAATAATAATAATAATAATAATAATAATAATAATAATAATAATAATAATAATAATAATAATAATAATAATAATAATAATGACCCTACGAAGGACAAAGGCCTCCTACGAGAGGGCAGCTCTTATTCTCTAATGCGATGAGCTAATTCACAATAGAGTTCTGCACAGTAGTGCGAGGATAGGTCCATAAGTTGCCGGCCTAACCATTTTCCTGTTATGATAAAGACAACAATTATATTTCACTTTTCAATATAGTTATCCTTTATTTCAGTCTTGTATGCAAAATGGGCATAAACAGCACCCATCACTTCTTCGTCACACTTAAATTTCCTTCCTTAAAGGTCCTTCTTGAGTTTTGAGAAGAGGAAATAGTCACTGGGAGTTAGACCAGGGCTATAGGGTGGATGGTCGATCACCTTGAAGCCACATTTCTTCATAGCTCCCTTTGCAACAAGAGCCTGTGTGCACATAAGCGTTGTCGTGAAGAAGGCACACACCATCACTCAGCTTTCCTCGCCTTTTCTCTTTGATGGAAGCACGTAGTCTGTGCAGTAGGCCAGCATAGTACTCCCCATTTACTGTTCCTGCCCGCAATGAAGAGTATTCCTTTACAGTGCCAAAAGATTGTGGCCATGATCTTCTTGATTGACTGAATGATCTTAGCCTTTAGAGGCGATGATTCGCCAGGTTTACGTCCGACACTCCATTGATTCCCTTTTGGACAAGGGGTCATAGTAGAGGACCATAGGTTCATCTACTGTAACAATGGTTTGAAGAACATCTCTCTGGTTGCCACGGTAGAGCTCCAAAAATGCCTGACAACAGATGTCTCGTTGCTGCTTTTGCACTGAGGAAAGAAGTATAGGCAACCATCTTGTACTAACCTTATTCATGTTTAAATGTTCATGAATAATTCGAAGGAATTGTTTTAGAAAGGCCCAACCTTGCTGCTATTTCTGTAACTTTGAGCCGCCGGTCTTCCATAATTTCTCCTTCCACAAGAGCGATGTTATCAGGAATGAGCACTTCCAAGGACCGATCTGCACACTCTTCGTCTTCAATGCTTTCCTGACCCATTGGAAAAAGTTTGGCCCATTCTTTTACGGTAGAATATGAGGGGAATGCTTCCCCATCTACACCGTCCAATCGCTGTTTAATTTAATTTGGATTAAGTCCTTCTTTTGTGAAGAACTTAATAACAGCTCGAAACTCCATTTTGATCATATCACAATCTTCTATACATAGCCTTCTTTATGCAAAAATATCTGAACAACTGAACACAGTGGAGCGGAGGTTACAGATGCAATTATTTACTTAACAGATAAGGTATGACACCAGATAAGGGTTTTGTGAAGGCGATAATCCTTATTGGCGAGGCCGGAAACTTATGGTTCTACCCTCATACTATCTTATATGTTACACTTTGCTACCCTTTTATTCACCAGGTTTCACTCTTTTCGAAGTTGACGTTCGATGGTTTTTCATGTATTCCTGTTTGTTGCTATTGTCGACCTGCTTGTGCTACGTAGGAAGTCTTCCCATCTCCGTCTTGGTCTGCCTCTGTGACGTTTGCCTACGTCCATCTGTCGTCCTGCATCGTCGCTATGTGGCCTCTCCATTTCCACTTCCGTCTGGCGGCTCTTTCTGCGATCTCTGTTGTTGATGTTATTTGCGTTAACGCTTCGTCGGTTGAATTATGTACGAAAAAAAATTTATCCGCAAGATGAGCGCCGCTGCTTTTGACACCCATCAAAGGTAAATCAAAATGCGCACATTTTCATAGAGGTCCTCAGTCGCTTCGAGCCCAATGATGAAATGGAACTATTGAGGAGAATAGTTCTTCCCCTCCAAAGAAGTGTGAATTCGGAATGACCATGAGAACAATATTCTGCGATGCTTAAGGGATAGTAATCTAACGTTTTCAAAACAAATATATGCCAGAAAATAGCGGGTTTATAATAGAAGAAAGTGATCTTACAACAAAATAATGTCACTTTCACAAATGTGTCATTGCAAGAGCTAAAAAATCAATGAACTGGGTTATAATTTTCTGCCACATCCGCCATCTTCTCCAGTTTTGGCTGCATCGGACTTTCATCTCTTCCAAAACTGAGAGAGTCCTTGCTGAACAGAAGGTTTAATCTGATTAAGGACTAAGCGCCAGTTTAGGAGTGTTTTACAAATGACTTCTGTAATGGGATAAAAGTGTTGAAACATCTTTGAGCAAATGCAATAATGTCGAGGGACACTGTGCTGGGAAGTAAACATTTGTAATTTATTTTGTGCCAGAGTTCCGAGAACTTTTCAAAAGAACATGTAGTAAGATGCAAAAGTACACTTTTCCACACTAGATAGACATTCATTCTTGAACCTGGTAATGACAACTGGAACAAAAATAAAGCGATGAACATATACAATCTTGGAGTAATTGGAAAGTTGGAATAAGTAGAATATTCGTCCATTCAAGTGTCTTTAGTTACTGTTGACTTGGTCACTTCTGCAGCTGAAACCTGACACTGCATAATCTGCCGCTGGAGAACGCTTCTCTTTCTCTCTCGCTCTGTGCCTTTCAGAACGGGCAGCACTTTATGTTGAATTACTTTTCTATAAGAGCTCAGAGGAGAGAAGAGTAATAGGACATTATGCGCGCCTCACGTTTGTATCACACACCAATAAAAATAATAGCAACAAGAAGCGGAATCTGCGTTCGTGCTGGAGGTCCAGCTCTTTAGTAAAAGCTGCTATGGCAGTGCCTGCTTCTCAGGCGATTTTAGGGCTATATGGCCCGTTAGAACGCAATGGGCAAGGGTTTGAATGGTGTTGAAACAGAAAATCCACTTCCTTCCTTACAGAAGCATTCCCTCAGGAAAATAAAAGAGAAAAAAGTATAGCATTGCATAATTTCTTATTCGTTTATTTATTGACATGAAACTCCGTGTGCGAAGATGTCCCTTCAGGTGTTATTTTTTGCTTCTTCCAGTATAACCAAAAAATATGAAATGTCTAATTTTAAATTAAACGTCCACTATATTTTTATTTATGAACAAAACTTATTACATCTTTAAAAAGTACTCACAATACACTAAAAAGCACAGTTGCCATTAAAAATGTGCACCGAATAATAAAACTGCTTACTATGTTTTATCAATAATAACATAAAATTGACATTCAAACTTGAGGCAAGGGAAGGAATTCTAATAGTAATAATGGTTGGCAAAGTAAACAGACAATGATATATATATATATATATATATATATATATATATATATATATATACCGAGGGTGCCAAAAGAATGTATACACGCTTTTCACAGTGGATATCTATTTAATATATTTCAAATTGCACCCAAAAACAACAGTAATGTGTAGTATAATGTTCTGTAAACAAATGTGACTCATATTACGTTATGCTATCGTTGCCAAGATTATCGTATGAACAGCGGAAAGTAATTTTGAAGTGGTATTGAAAACCGAGAATGTGAAGTTCAAATGCAATGGAGACAGACGCGTGTACAGAACAGAGCCGCCAACGCGAGTAACAATTGCACGCATTCGAGACAAATTTAAGACTCATGTTATCGTAAGCGATGTTCACAAGGGCAGATCTGGGAGACCTCGCAAAGCAACTACCCCCATGTGCTCGGCTATGGTTTTGGAACGTTTTGAGCACTCGCCGCAGAAATCTACAAAGCAATGTGCACATGAGACTGGGATTAGCTGAACCAGTGTATGTCATATTACTAAAACAGCAAAGTTGTAATTGTAAACTTCTAAGATGATTATTGCTGATCATTTTCTGTTTGTGTGAATTCAGTTTTGTTATGTTAACACAGCTTTTTCTTTGCTTGAAATGTGTGTGTGTATATATATATATATATATATATATATATATATATATATTGAACAGTATTTAATGACATTTATCGGGATTACAATGCAATCCCAGAAATAACGGTGATTAGGATCATACAGTAATTTATTACTGAAACTGGAGGCATTCAGCATTTACCAAGATCATATCGACCGAAAAGATCAACTGATGAGAATACTTCATTGGATGATCAAGAAAATCCAAAAGTTTATACTATAAATGGATAAAATATAAGTACAACTTCCATGATGGAAACCCTTAAAAGCGCCCAGTAACATTCTTACAACATTCAGTTTTTGTAAGAACTTTCAAAGAACGGTCGCGATAGAAGAATGCTATTTTGTGACGTAATGATGGAAGCAACATCGATTCGAGCATTTATTCTCAGATGAAGCCACCCATATTTCGCCCGGATGGATTTGTCAATAAACATATCTGCCGATACTGGTCAGACGTAAATCCACAATGGATGGAGGAAAGCCACTCGCAGCGTCCGCTAAAATGTAAAAGTTTGGGCTGGTATTGTTGGGGAACTGTCGTTTCTAGGGAAACGCTAAACGCAAAAAGATACTTGGATTTACCTCGAAAACACAAAATCAAATGTTTCCAAATGTATTCAACCAAGCGCTGTCAGCAGATTACATCTTTTTCAAACAACATGAAGCTTCAACTTACAATGAACAGAATGTTCGCCAGTGTTTAGATTGGGTTTTTGTATAACAATCGATTGGAAGGAGAGGTCACATAGAGTGGAAGCATACGAAATGTTTCACTGAGCATGCGATGATTTTTATTATTATTTTATAAGATGTACAATTAGTGATAGTATGTGTCTTAGATATATTCCGCTTATGGTTGTTCTTCCGTCAATGATCTTGGTTTAAATTTTGCTGGCTATGGACATACGTCACATTGCACTGTCGGATATGTTAAACAGTAGTACACGATCGCTTACGCGTTTGTGTAAAATGGATGCAGAGACAGTTAACGCTCGAAAAGAAGCAGTTACTAATACAGATAGGAGGAGGGGGTGGGGGGTTGTAGATTCTGGTAACAGAGCATGGCTAGGCCTACCTCAATTCCATTATTACTAGTGATGAAATTTGGCTTCTCCACTACAAATCCGAAAGTACAGTTTATCACCTCTGAAGAAGAGGTGGGTGATGCTGAGAAAGATGTCAAAAGAGGTTCCAGCTCGACTCATTGAGCTAAGTGCATCAGCTCGATCGGGATTATTAACCTAACTCTACCTAATGTGCAACAAATTAAGATAAGATGGGAACGAATAGTTGCAGAGTATTACACTGCGGTTGATTTAGTTTTTGTTAATAATGGACTACATTCCAGTACAGTTAAACATATGCACCGCAAAGATGGTTATATTTCATAGTTTTAAACTGCAACATCGCCTTCGGTGCTGATGCTGTGAACAAACGAACGATGCAAGGGTGGTTTGCTAAATTCCAGGTAGACATCAAAACTCTTGAGAGTGAGCTACGGACAGGAAGACCACCAACAATTGATAACGAGGCTCTCCTAGCCAGAATTAAGGCCAACAACAGCCAGACTTGTGAGGACGTGCCATAGAAATTCAACGTCAGTGCATAAACCAAACGGCTTCATCTGCATTAGCTTGTAAAAACACACAAATTCTTTCACTGTTGACAGTTGACAGTGACTCAAAAGATGGCACGAGCTGACATCTGTTTTGCATTGTCTTCACGTCAGCAGAAGAGTTCCTTTCTTGACAGGTTGTTGATAAAAGATGAGAAGATAATCCGCTACCATACTCAAAGACGCCGTCATCTCAGGTTGGCAACGCATGAATCTATCTCAAGACAACCGAAACCATCACTGCACTAAAAGAAGGTTATATTCTGCGTTTGGTGGACCCTGCATCACGTAGCCGGACAAACAATCAACGCCAATGTGTACTCTAACCAGCTCTAAAGTGTCTATGGAAATTTCGTGAATTACAAAGGTGTTGCTCTTTTGCATGATAATGCAAAACCACATACAGAAAAGGTGGATTATATATTATTTTGTTCAGAATATAATGATTTGAAAGTTTGGTCTGAGCATGTTCATTACATGTTAAACCATAATTAATAATAACCCCTAGAAAAATAACAAACGATTTTTGTCTAATTTACTTATCAACATTTTTGACCACATTTCAAAGTCAATTATTATATTTGGTGTAAAAAACGCCTTGTTCAGTATTTTTTCCCATTTACATTTGAATGCTGTGTCACTATAAACAATACGATTTACATTTACTTCCAAAGTATTGAGGTTTGCCCTTATTCTATACAAAAAGTTTTCTAAAGCACAGAGCTTGCAGTATTGTGATCTGTCTGCTCTTGTTCTCTCCGCAATCAGCCAATAGCAGGGCTCTATAGTGCAGTAGAAGAGCATTCTTATTTCCGCTACAACGATCCCGTACGTGATCTTAGTTAGGCACGATGTTAAGGCTCTCTATTTCCGAAAGGGAGTGGAGTGACGGTATAACACTAGTGCAAAGTGTTTACCCATCAGCCATCACGCACCAGACTGTATCTCAGGCCTGCCATCGCTATTAGCTATCAGGGTTGAACAGCTACATTGTTAAAACAGGTGAGTTGTGCACGAGAGGCTTCGCCTGTGCCTCTTGATACAGAGACCAGATTCTATTAAGCGAATTCTTCCTCTGTGCCATGTTCTTCGTTCGCAACCAGCCATGTACCTACTTGTTGCAAGCATATGAAACAGCATATTGTATGCTGACAGTCTAATAAGTTTTTTTTTTATCTCTAACAAGTGATTGTTTGCAAAAAAGCAATCACATCTAGAAGATTACTGCCTGAAATGAGTACATGTTAACCAAATAATGACTTTTAAAAATGGCTACGAGTATGGCAGAGTTGAAAATGGTACTACACTGGACAAGACGAGACAAGAAATACAAAGTAATAAAAAATGTTTGTTATTTATTAATATCCTTAAATATGAGTGGGAAATGTAATAAACACTTATCTGTTATTAATTGTAAAGCACGAGGTCAACTAATAAGTTACTACGTGTTCTGACTCGCGTTCCATATATAATAGTAGTTACACTACAGAGGGTGTACAATGCTATGATTAAGTCTATTCTATTATTTGGAAATGAAATATGGGGGTGGGGGAGAGCTGAACATATAAAGTCGATTTTTGGAAAGGGTTCTCGGTCTCTTCAAAGGAACGTCAAACTGTGGGATCACGAGGAAGATGGATGGTTTTGAAGATACAGTTAGCAATAAAGCAAGCATGGAAAATACTGGTTTAGACTAATGCAGGGAGACCAATCCACACTTCGCGCCAAACGCTATAGACACCAGGTGCAAAATATAACACAACGTTTTGGGCTGCAGAAATGGAAAGAGTACTCAGAGAAATTATCATGAGTCCAAAATGCCAACGAGAAATGAAAATAATTCAAATGTATGGAAGAAGGTTAGAAAAAGGCTAGAGGATATCAGCAGACAGAAAATCGAGACAGATGTTTAACACGAAAATCTCCTTGAACCTATCGAATGAAATTAAATTAACCTGGGATAAAGAGGTATATATGCTCATCCTAGGGAGAAAGGCAAGATCAGGAATTTCCTGGTTTGGACTAGGAAGTTGGATGACTCAATAAATAACGGTACGGGAAATGAGTAGAGGGAGTTTATTCTGGCCTAATGTACCCACTGGGAACACCCGAGGGAAAAAGCTGCTTCCTGAAAACGTTTTAAGTCAATTAGAGGTCGATGGGCATGCTGGCACCTGGTTGCGAACCACACAAATTGTTTGAATTTGGACATATTCCTATCCAAAGTACGCGAAACTAGAAGCAACTTATTTTCTAGCTATAACGCAATAACTAGTGCAATTGTAAATAATGTATAATATGATTTCATTCATATATATATGTAAATATTATTTTTCCATTTTAAAATTAATATTATTTATTATTAATATTGTTTTATTTTTATTGTTATTGGTGTTCTTTCTAATTGAGTATCATACTTAAGCATGTGCGGTCTACGATCCATGAATGAATATATATATAAGTTTATATCAATAAACATACATATACTACTTTCTCTTATTGTCATTTCTGTAATTTTTAACGCGTTTTCTTCGTCTTTAGCAAACATAAGGTAGTATATTCGTCTTTGGAAGGTATAATATACGCATTGACTACTAGCGTTATTATTTTTATATGAGGCACGAACTGCATTATTTATGTTTCCAGATTTTATGCAACCAAAAATAAAATGTTACCTCACAATTTATAAATCGAGAATATGGATAGTCATGTGCTGATACGTTTATCTAAACATTCATATGCAATAAACTGTTAAAGGTGTAAAATATTTAAATTGACTGCTGAATTTAAACATAGTCATACAAGCCACGAAAATGACCCACGTAAAGAATGTCCAAAAAGTGCCACATAAATCGAATAAACACATGATTGATATTAGTTGACCTTCGAGTTCAAAGTGCGTGAAGTTGGTGAAGTTGTGGACATTTTAAAGAAAATCGTGAGTTATATTTTGTACATGAACAAAAAATATCTTTACTATTAAAGATAGTCACCATGTTTACAGGACCGCATGCCAACGTCATGGAAGGTTATGAATCTAATAGAGCGGGGAGCTAAAACTTCATCTGGTGCAGTTTCCAGATCAGCAAATGTTTGGAATTGCTGTCTTCGGAGATGATTACCAAAAACTAAAAAAGAAAGAAGGAAGGAAGGAAGGAAGGAAGGAAGGAAGGAAGGAAGGAAGGAAAGAATACAATGTGTTGAGAATATGGCAGTGCAATAGAATCTCCCAATCAAAACGAATAATAGTTTCACAGGTAACCTTAGCTGTACGTGATAAGAATAACACCTTAGCGATTCACGGGTGCGGGCTCTTATTTTTCAGTTTTCATGGACACATTCCAACCGGTTCCAGCACACAATAGCAATAATTGTTAGCCGGTTGGCAAACCAAACACAGACAATAATGTCCTTCTGAGGCATGGTGATTTCTATTATTTGGTGATAAGCTCATGGGCTGCCAACCAGTCTTAAAAGAACTACTTCTCATAGCATGTCAGCAGCTTTTTCTGTTGGTTTGACAACAATACAAAGCAGGTGCTAGCTCGTTCCATCTTCTGTGTCATTGTTAATTCGTGTGGAACCCTTATATATATATATATATATATATATATATATATATATATATATATACCGAGGGTGTTCAAAAAATGTATACACCCTTTCACAGTAGATCTATTCAATATACTTAAAAGTAAGGCCGAAAAACAACAGTAATGTGTAGTATGATGTTCTGTAAACAAATGTGACTTACATAACATTATGATAGCGTTGCTGCAACAAAGGTAGCCAATATTATCGTTTGAGCAGAGGAAAGCAATTTTGAAGTGGTATTGGAAAACCGAGAATGTTGTTGAAGTCCAAAGGCAATGGAGACGTGTGTACAGAACAGAACCCCCAACGCGAGTAACAATTGCACGCATTCGAGACAAATTTGAGACTCATGGTACCGTATGCGATGTTCACAAGGGCAGATCTGGGAGACCTCGCACAGCAAGCCCCGCGTCCTCGGCTATGATTTTGGAACCGCAGAAATCTACAAAGAAATGTGCACGTGAGACTGACATTTGCAGAACTAGCGTATGTCGTATTATTAAAACAGCAACCTATGGCGGGACTCTTAGGGTTGTTGTATACCGTAGAAAATCAGTTACACTGCCAGCACTTCGGGAAGAAATTGAAACGGCATATACTGCAATTGCTTAGGACACTTTCGCAAACGTTGCTCTATCAGTAGTTCAACGTACTCAGAAGTGTATCGACGGCGATGATACGCATTTTGAGCAACTGTTGTGACTGTAAAAGTCTAAGATGATTAGTGCTCATCATTTTCTGTTTGTGTGAATTCAGTTTTGTTATGTTAACACAGTTTTTTCTTTGCTTGAAGTGCGTATACATTTTCTGGCACCCTATATTCTTAGCTGGTGGAAATGGAGCCGCATGATGTCTGCACTTACGTTGAATTGCTAAGTCACGTCCTCACATTATGAATGTCTTTCGCCTCCTTTGCATGATTCATCCTATCGCTGCATTCCTGGAACTTCGGGAGCCATCTTTGCACCATCCGTTCGTTCACAGCCTCAGCACCGAAGGTCTGGCAAGTTTGGCGCTCCGATGCAGTTGCATTGTTCCCTAGATTAAATTAATAGAGCATGTGTATTCGCCTTCAAAGAGCTCATGTTTGACTGCGTTTCTCGGAATACTGGCGTACACTTGGAAGAATTTACCTACCAGCTTGACAGCCTAGCTCTTCGTCACAACTTGTTCCCGTCTTAATTTGTTTGCTGCTGATTTAATTGTTGCCAATGGATGAAATTTGAACATTCCATAAAATCGACAGACCTTTCTTCTTAACTGTATTAAAAAGGGCTTAAGTTTATGTATATATTACATTTGCAGTATTAGATCACTATTTATTAATCTGCATTGTTTACTGCATTAGAAAAATATCGATAAATTGGATAAAATTATAGGACCATAAAAGTTTCGTATTGGGCAGTGGCTGTTCGTGCACATTTAAGTTGATTGTTTGTCCCACTAACTTATAAAAAAATAACATTGTATAGTACCTACGAACATGAATTTATCACACTATTCTACAAATATACACTGCGAGGGGAAAAAGGCACAAGACTATAACTTTTCTCAAAAAAAAATAGTCAAACGTAATTTTATGTACCGGTACTCCATTTTATTTGACATAAGACATTCACTGTTAGTTTAATTAAATAAATAAAGTTTCTCAAGCAATTCGGATCTTTGTTAACAGTTTCACTGCGTTCTCTTGTTCTGAAACAAGAATTAATGTCAGCAATAAATATAAACACTTAGGATGCAGCTGTTTATTACTGTGCGCGAAGTCACTGTATATGTGTTTTTTTTTATTTTTATTTTTCTTTAAGCTGTCTATTAAAAACTATAGTAAAACGTAACGTTAAAAAAATAAATAAATATCCCACACTGGCTTCTCAGTTCTCATTCCCAGATTTTCAACAAATCGGTGATAGAAGTAATAAAATTGTTCATTTAACCTCGTCTCATTAACTATTCAAGTTTATTCTTATTTATGATAGTGCTGGTTCTTTTTAAAACGTAATGATATTTAAAGAAACGCTAGTCAATTGCCTTTACAGTGGAAAAGTTCCTTATGTTAAAATGCCTCATAAGTCACTGGAAACAGCTGATGGGAAGTAATAACCTTAACCTTACGACAAATCGCTTAGGGAAGCTCTTTTAGCAGGTGCTACGATAAGATTAGTGCGCATGTGCAAAGAAAGTCCACAGATTCTGTGCCCTTCGTGAAGTTTCCTTGAGACAAGCCTATCATCACCTTGCCCATCAGCTTCATAACAACTCCTTTTATACACAATTATAATGCCCTGCTAAGCCTGGACACAAGGAGAATGTGTCCAAGCCCGTTCTCTTCACACTTACACATACCAAGTTATCTGCACACACAGAAACCCTTTAAATCAATTGCTTCTCTTGTAGACTACTCTACTGAAACATTCAGAATTTGCATCTATAAATTTCCTATAATTATTTTAAATTGATAATTTATGCAGAAATTATTTAAAGGTATTTATGGTTCAAAATTAAAGAGAGGACAAGTACCCCTGTGCCCTTTAGCGCGAGCCGCCACTGGTATGGGTTATTGCTAATTTGGAAAGTCTACTTTGTAACCGACTTCCTCACTTCTTTCACTATCGAGTGTCTTGAAAGCCGACATGCCTACAAGACTCCAAGAACGTTTCATTATTTTTATTATCTTCGTGCGTTACATAGACTTTGTATTCTTGTGGATGTAATGAACGTCATGTTACTGGGTAGAGCTATGCATTCTTTTTCCCTCGTTCCTATGAGAAGGACAGCTTGACATGGCTTCTGTATAAACACTAACGGGTTTCTTTTAAACCGGATTTCCTCTGCAACTCAACCTGAACGCTTTAACCTTAAAGAAGGGCATGCTACATTAAATAATATATTTTAGTTTTACCAAAATTGTTTTTGTCTGATTATTGCAGGTCAATGTTAAATTTGGCAAGCAATTCGTTTATTTCAAAGTGTTAAAATTAAAATTAAAATAATAATAATAATAATAATAATAATAATAATAATAATAATAATAATAATAATAATAATAATAATAATAAGAAGAAGAAGAAGAAGAAGAAGAAGAAGAAGAAGAAGAAGAAGAAGAAGAATGTTCCATAAATATAATCCTAATTTTACAAGAGTAATTTCTCGCGCTAAATTTCAATTTTACAATATTTTTTATCTTAATGTGTAAAGTATATGTGGTAATAGTGCCACTGATGTCACTTCCGGTTAATATGCTACTCGGAAAATCTGCTTTCGTCTTCAAAGCCTCAGTAAGGCCAATGCAATGTTACAGGAGCCTATACAGAATTTATCCTTCCCTGCAGCACAGTTCGAAGATGATTTACAATATATAAAGAGGGGAGGACGTAAATTTCAAAGGTAGCTGAACCCAGAGCTCCAGTTTGTGCTCTAGCGGAATAAAACATTAACACGCTGCTATCGTTTTGAGATACAATGGACAAAAACAATAAGAACACTTGAAATTCTGAAAGGTCCACTGGGTGCTACCCATACATTAGACTGAAAAGTTGCACATGAGACGTGTTTGTCACCGGTGGATTCTAAGACTTGCATGGAGTTGAAGGTGATGTTACAGGAAGATGCGCAGTTTCTTTCAAAGGTAAATCACTGCTGATGAAACTTTGCTACGCCATTTCGAACTAGAGATCAAACAGTATTTGCTCATAACAGCCCTGCTTCCTTAAATCTTCCAAATTAATTCTGGCAAATTTTTTTAGCATGCAGGTTATTCCTGTATTTTTAGTTTTGTCTGTTCCAGTGGTTACATTTAAATACAATACACTACAGAACAATATGCTTCACTGACTTACTGTAATAAATAACTCTGGCGAAATCTTGATCTAGGACGCGCTGCGTTAACTGGCCAAAAATAACTCTCGGTACAAAGTTAACAATGTAAATTTATGCTTACACTAAATACGGGTGAGTACAAAAGGGTTGGTTTTAATATAAACTACTTATGATTGTTGTTCTTTCAATAGTTTTAATTTTAATTCATATCTTGTAAAAGTTGCTTCTTTTTGCACTGGTCATAACGAAAGTCTTTCTAATTCCAACTTTTAATAAAATGTGTTGATTGGAAAGCAGGTTCTGAGGAATTATCACTCTGCTATTCAAAAACTAAAGTCCAGCAACATTTTTAGAATGGTGGGAAGTTGTGAATGTAATAAATTAGGTCTCTTTTATCCGTAGTGTATTATTTTACCGGTGATTAATAGCCTGAAATAATTGTTGAATATTAAATATTTAATTTCTTGGCCTGCGGCAAGCCTGAATCAAGAGATAATTAATTCGTTATTAAGAAAGCTCTATATTAAAACAAAAAACAAAAAACTACATAAGCAATGTCTATGCAAATAAATGTACATTTATCAGGTTCTAATTATATATATTTTGCCAGAAGCGTAGGAAGTGATCAGATAATTTAAGAGAACAAAAGGCAATCTCCTAAGATTTCGGAGGATGCCTGGATGCAATGCTTAGATTTAAGGCTGAAATTCTTCTATTTATTTAGTTTCACCTATGTAGGACCTCTGAGTGGTGTATTTACAATATTCCAAGGGTAAAGTTCAATTTCACTTCAAGATAGGTCTGGAGGCGGTTTGAACATGTGAAAATGATGCAGGGAAACATAGTGCAATGGTTCACAAACTCACCTTTAAAGACATCCTGCTGTTACCGACCTCTAAGGTTCAAAATCCTAAATTTGCATCCTATTAATTGTTTAAGATATTTACAAAAGTTAAAGACACAAACAAATATGTGTATAAATGAATTACAGTGTTCTTGAAAAAATTATAAACATAAACAAAATATGATCTTATATATTACAAGTATATTGACTTGTAATTTGCAGTTATTAGTACAATTCTGCTGCATAGAAATTTATACTACACTTGTATTTTACAAGTGTACAAGTGATTTTTCACAGAAGTATTAGTATTAATCGCCCACCTTACATAGATTTCTCTACAAACGTAGGAATATTACTAACTACAAATAACGTTTTGGTCTGCAGAGGTGGAAAGAGAACTCAGAGGAATTGGCCTGGATGAAATATGGCAACGACAAAATGCAAATAATAAAAACGCATGGGAGAAGGTTAGAACAAGGCTAGAGGCTATCAACAGGCAGAAAATCGAGGCATATTTTAACACAGTCTCTTTAAGCCTATCAAATGAAATGAAATAAACCTGAGGTAAAGAGGTATATGTGCTAGTTCTAGGGAGAAAGGCAATATCAGGAATCACCAGGTTTAGACTGGGAGGTTGGAAGGTTAAAAAAATAACGAATTATTCTGGTAGGAGAATCTGCCCATTTTGTAGAGGATATGAGGAATGAGTACATATTCTGGCCGAATGTATCAACTGGGAACACCTGAGAAAAAAGCTGTTTTCTGAAAATCTTTTAAAGTAATTAGAGATCGGATCGGATGGGATCTATTTGCGAACTAAACTACCTAGTTGAATATGGGCATTTTCCTAACCAAAGTGCGCGAAGCTGGAAGAAATTTATTTACTGGCTAGAACGCAATAATTAGTGTAATTATAAATAATGTTACGCGTTTCCATTCACATATCTGTAAATACTATTCTTCAAATTTTGTTTGTTTATTAATACTTATATTGTTTTGTTTTATTATTATTTGATCCTATTTCTAATTGTGTACCGTAAGCATGCATAAAATATATTTGTAATGTGTATAGTGTACTATACTCGATCGCCATAAAAACCGTTCTAGACATAAAACATTCGCATGTGTTTCGGTTCGTGTTTGATTGGTTGGGTACGCAAGCAGCGCTGTCGCTTGATAGCATATTAAAGAAAGTATAAGCGCCTTAGAGTTTAGTTAACAATTTAAACACGAATCACAAAAATTAAAATTAAAATATTGCAAATACTAGTAGAAGTTTAAAAATATGAAAATTATATTAATTACGACGAATTAGAACTTTGTAAAATGCACTGACCTTTATTAAACGTTTGACTCCTCTCCTATATTAATCCATATATTTCAATCCCTCTCGATATGGGAAAGGATGGCGTTTACACGTAAGGACGTTTCAGAGAATTTTCAACGACCTCAAGAAATCTGAAAACCAACACCAGAATTATTTCTTTTCTCATATGTAGCAGATTGAAAAATCGCTACAGAGAAAGGACACTCTTTTCAAAATACCAAGGACAAACTGAACTGATAAAAATAAGGTTTAAGAGAGTTACAAAACTGTTTATTACAGTGGAAAAAGGATAGTTTGGAATAGCAATCATAGTAAATAAGCAAGTGAGAGTAAGGAACTTGGAATAGAATACATGAAGGAGGAAAAACAAAATATTTTATGAAAGGTATACCAGCATTATAACACAATAAATAAACATGACTTCTTAGTATAACTTGGAGCTTTCGACGTCAACAACCTGCAAAAGAAACAATTGAAATAAACATCGTGACTAAATTGGGTGTAAACTGGATATCTTTGAGAACAATATACATTTAATAAATTGAAAGCGAAAAACTCGTTCTTTGGTCATTAGGATGGAAACAAAACATATGAAGTACTCGTAGCCAAGCCTTAGAAACAGTATTAAGTTACATAATAGACTAATGCAGGTATAAGTGTATAACTTATCAGTAGTTTATGTAAATTGACACATTAAGTATTTATCGTAATATTCTAGGAATTTTTATTCTCACTCAATGTTAAACATAGGTCAAATTACAACGAAATGCCTAAAAATAAAAGTGTATAAAGGGGGAAAAAGTACGCAACAGCAGTCAAATGCAGTAAAAGAATCTCAAATACAAATTAATAAATAAAAATTTAAGGAACCAAGAAAAGCTTAATCGCGGTGAGAGGGGCAATATTAAAAACATTTTTTAAAAAAATTACACAATGCATAAAAAGAGGTAAATTGCAATCCACATACTATAAAATACATAAAATAGTATGATAAGTCAATAAAAGAAAGAAGACAAGGCATGCAGGGAAAAAGACAAATAAAAAGATTGAAAATTGCCCCTTTGGATGATTAATGAATGACAGGAAATATAAATGTAGTAAAAGAGGTTAAAATAAAAGTTTAACGAAAATTAAATAACATAATAGGATAACTAAAGGGTTCAAGGGCAATTTAAATGCAAAATGGGCAAAAATGAATATACTAACAATAAATAAATAACATCTCAAGAGAATAGAGCAGAATAACAGCACTCTAAATGCAGTGAAATAGCAGATGCTAAATATTTAAATGAATTGTATAATAAATGAATTAACAGCACTGTAAGTGTAGTGAGATGCCACATTTACAATATTTAAATAATTAATATAATAATAAGATAAGAACAGTACTCTAAATGCAATGAGATAGCAAAGAAAAAATAACATAAAGAATATATTAAGAGAATAATAGAAGACAAGAGTACTGGTATACATAAATATTAAATTAACATAATAAGGGAATAAGGGATGCCAAGAGGAACGTAAATTCAGTGAGAGAGGAAAATTAAAAACGTAAACAAAAGTATAATAATAAATATTATTTTAAACGAGAAAACAAAGGCAATATAGCGTGTAATAGCAGTGAATTAAGACAAAATATAAATATTAAAAAGTATAATTTAATAAGTGAAACAATGAGGACAAAAGCAGTCCTAAAGTATTAAGATATGGGAGAAAAGGTAATAAAAGAAAAAAAAAAAGAAAAAACAGTGTAAATGCAATAAAATGTATATATAATAAATAAACAAATACATAAAATGAAAAAAAAATTGTCCAGTGCAATTTAATTGCAGTAAAATAGGAATAAATAAGAAAGTAAGGGAAGAAGTGAATCGAATGTCAATTCAAATGTAGCACAAAAACAAAATAAGAAGAGGGGAAAAAATTTAGGTGGAACAGAACATGCCAGAAAACTTTAAAACAATTATGATAGTTAAAATAAGGCTCTAAATAATAATAATAATAATAATAATAATAATAATAATAATAATAATAATAATAATAATAATAATAGAACAACAAAAGTCAGGAACAGTCTAAATGCAGTTACATAGACAAAAATAAACATTAAAACAAGCCTGTCACGCAGGGGCTACGTAAACTAAGCGAATTTCTCACAGGTTGAATAACTTGTAATAAAAATGAATATACAATCCAAATTAGGCC